>LGAG01000873.1:23484-34051 GCA_001278395.1 Lerema accius | reverse complement strand
CATTATTTAGATTTTAATTATCAAAGCGATTAGGATCCCTTACAATTATTTATAATCGATTTATCGTAAGAATCGGTTTCTTTGGTGTCTCGATTTTTTGTGTACATAACTATTGTCACTGTGATGACATATGTCAAAATGGGCCTATGAAATTGTGACAACTATGATACTTGGTACTCCCTACTCATATCATAATATTACTTGCTTGATCCATGCTCGTACTTGATACTTGATTGTAATAAGTATATTACAGGCCAGCCAGACTCATTGATTATGAAAAAAATTGACACAAATTGACATGGATTAGAACACAATAAGAATTGTCATATAATCTAGCCAAAAGCATTTCAATCAGGACTCCGAGAATATTCGGGGTTCCTGATTGAAGACGACTGCAATAAAAACCACACTTAAATTCTGTAAATCGTTAGTCCAGACAGTTTTTTTACAGTAACAATCTCATAGCCCCAGTTGGCATTGATCCTAAATTTGAAGATTTCGAGTCACGGCTTTAAGTGGTAAATTTTTCAGAATCTATTGTTGTCTTAGAATAATTACACTTAACTAGTGTAATTATTCTATGATTGTTGTAGTAAGATCATTCATTTAAAAACTTTTAAATCAGGTCGACCGGTTATGGCTTAAATTGTTGGCCAAATTTGTTCATAAACTTATTAGGTCAAAGGGTAATCATTTATTTCTAATTTTGCGCCACAAAGCAAAAAAGTCAAAAATCAATGAAAATAAATCATAAACATTATTTACTATTTATAGTCTATAGTGCAGTGTTAACACCATAGATTTTTTAAATACCTTTAGTTTTTCGATTCGATAATATAGAAAGTACCGTATGATTGCAGTATACAGTACACGTTAAAGATGATTTCGTTCGCCAAATCAGCGTTGACCCGGAAGATTACTACGATGAGGATCAAGGAGGTAATGTCTCAGCTCGGGTGTCTCATGTGTGATCAACAGTTCGTGAACATGTCCAAGCCTAACGTCAAGGACCATGGTGAGCGAATGTAAAGTCTATCTCTTGTTTAGTTCATTTACTCAGGAGCTCCTACGTATTTCCTAGTTTACGGATGTATACCTCGGTTTTTTCGTCGTGATTTAAAAGGTAAACAATCTTAGTGTCTTTATTTAATTAAAAATAAACAGACACGAATTAAAAAAAATAATAAATAAACAATAATTTAATGTTAAAATTTTCTGTATACTTCTAATTATTTTTTTAAATTAATGAAATAAATAAAAGTTGTGCCAAGATTGTTTACCTTTTAAATCACGACGAAAAAAACGAGGTATAAGTGGATCTACAGACTGGGTAGTTAACAAACTGTACGTATCCCGACTTATGAGCTTTGTTTTTACAGAAAACGACAACCCCAGCATTCAGTTCCCGGTGGTGTGGCGTGACCAAGTTTCAGCAAACAGCCAACTGGCGGCCACGCCTGAAGGAAGAAGCCTCTCCAGTGTCTGATCAAATTATTTCGCTGTTTTGTGTTCACTGTTCATTATTAGACAAATAAAATATTCCGTTCACCGAATTGTACTTTCATTTGTAATTTTTTCCCTTGTGCTTTTAGTCGCTGGTCATACATTAAGGTGACAGGTTATTTAAGACCTTGTTTGTATAATATATGAATGATCCATAATTATTTTAGTTTCCCAGAAAATACGGCAAAATATCAATATACTGGCAATACAGTCTATAGACTATAGTGTATACCAAAGAGAAACGTATTTTTCTTATTAGTCTAGAAAACACGAGAATAATAGTCTGTGCATATACATATACATTATAAGGTAGTCTGCGGTAGATAGAATAGAATTAAAAAAATATAATTGAAAAATCGTTCTTTCGCGAAGTTGCGTCATCCACATGTTCTGTTCGGAGTGAAATAAGAAATTAAAAAAGGCGAAATAAATTATTTAGTGGATTAATATACGACTAACAATGTTAACGGCAACGCGGGTGATTGGGCGAAAAGCCCTGGAATGTTCGGGAATTGGTACCGATTTCCATACACACAGAAATTTTTCCACAATTATCAAAAATGTAAGTAACCAATTTTAATACAAAACGAATGAAAATCAGGTGTCAAGGTGTGGAGATCGTGTAAAATCCTTGAATGATTATCTTTTCTGTCGTAATCATTGTAGTGGTTCGCGTAACAGTTGTGAAATACGGCCGGTTCCGATAGGCACATGTGAGAAATATTTTAAAATTTCTTATTCTTATATTATACTTGCAGACTGCAGCTCCCACGGTGCCTATTTATCAGCGACATCAACGTAATGGCATGCAATACAGACAAAAGTAAGTATTGAATGATATTTTTTTGTCACCATTTTTATAACCTAACTTAGAGGTATTAAGTTCGACCTTTGAAATTACCTGAAAAGCGTCAATGATTTTTAGTTTGTAAGTTATATTTGTGTTAAGAACAACGCTTATAATGTAGAAAGTAATACCTTTGGTCACTAAAAACAAATTGTATAAATATAGTATACTTACTAAAAGTACTTTCAATTAGTTGATACTAGGAAACTAAAGGAAATACAATATATTACCTCGATGCTGTCAGTAAGCTCTCCTTTTATGCTCTGATGCAACGTGGATGCAACATAATATACTCCTCATCATTAGGGGAAAGGTTTATTTGAGCATGAATGGAAAAGTTCCATTCCATTCTCAGTTATTACTGGAACAATGAAAATTAGGTACCATTTGCGAATTTTTTGTTAACCCTTACCCCACTCTGTACTTCGTTTAGTTCCTATGATGTGACAGTGCACAATGACTTATACTATAAAATGTTATACTAAATAATAATACTATACATAAATATGAGTAGTTCTGCATCAAGTTCCGTTCAGGTTAGAAAAAAATATTGTAATAAAAATGATTAAATTATTGTTCATTACACAAGATATGCAGAGGAGTTTCTTTCCCCTTTCATCTCCATAATAAAGCATCTTTATGAAACATATAAAAAATATGACATGCAAAAATGTATCATTGATACCTATATGAATATATGATTTTGATTTTTTTTTATTTTTTCGTCTTTTGTGGTATCAGGTCGGAAGGGGTCAAAGGAGCAGTCATTGGTATTGATTTGGGAACTACAAATTCCTGTGTTGCCGTCATGGAGGGAAAGACACCTAAGGTAATTGCAGCATAACAAAACTATTGCCGACTTTAACTAATTTTACCTATCCACTTATTAACTCATTACTTACTATGCCAACATCATTATATATTGTGCAATAATTTTTAATTTACATAATATTAAATATGATTATTAAATGATTATAAATGTGATTTATAACTATGATACTTAAAGAATTATAAGTTTTGTTTCTGTCAGTTATGTAAGAGCTACGGAAAAAAAAATTTACTTCATTTTATTTCAAAAATCACTTAACTATTTTATTTTTGCCATTTCACATACATTTACAATAATTTCAACGAATCTGAAACAAAAAACATTTAATATAAACCTAGTAATGGATAAAACAATAAATGATTTTCAAATATTACAACTAATCTGTGATATTGGTTATTTATTTTTTAAATACCTCCAAGTTTTCAGTTAGGTTTTTTGCTTTTTTCTATTAATTATTACCAACAGCTTACATGCTGCTTATGCTTTCTCATATAAAACTTAAGCAAACGAAATTTGGTATTATTATCCCATATCACATTCATACAATACCATAATTTTTTCCCTCATAGCAGAAATTAGTGAGGGGTCCCCTGTTCTATCTAGAACTTAAGCAAACGAAATTTAGTACTGTAAGGCCGACCGCACATTGGACAAGTTTTCGTACGAATTTTACGATCCCGACATTCCAAGTACTATGGGAGCGCGCACACTGGGTGCGAGTTAGTCGTACGTACTCGCACTCCAATGTGCGGCCGGCCTTAGCGTTTTTTCAACTCGGTATCTTCGTAGGTGGTGGAAAACAGTGAGGGGTCTCGTACGACCCCCTCCCACGTGGCGTTTACGAAGGAAGGCGAGCGGTTGGTGGGCATGCCGGCCAAACGACAAGCTGTTACCAACAGCGGGAACACATTCTACGCCACCAAACGTCTGATTGGACGCCGGTACGATGACCCTGAGGTGCAGAAGGATATGAAGAACCTCTCGTATAAGGTCGTAAAGGCCTCCAATGGAGACGCTTGGGTTCAGGGTAAGTTTCTTAACACCGTTTATAATCCTAATAATATTAGCGATATTAAATTAACACTAGATTGCCAATAATGTATTTATATCATTGAAATATTATGCAATATACTTAGTATGTATTTGAAATATTTATTTGATTGGATTTTAAATAAGATTTCATAATATAATTAATAATTAGATAAGATGGTTTTTTCCTGAATAACTTTTAAATTATGTTGCCAGTGGATAATCAAGTGTCAATCAACTTCGTTTTATGGCATTTTTTAATGAATGTATTTGTCATACCAGTTTGATTGTTTACGGACAACTTTAGTTTTTTTTTAATGCACGATTGAGCGGTGACCATGCCTGGTATTGCATGAGTTACCTTTGCGGTAGTGCTAGATTGAAGGTAAATTTACACCAGACACTGCATTCTATAGCTGGGTCTTAATAAGGTCTGCCGACATTTTGTTTAAGTCGTTACTGTATGTATTTATTACTAGACGACGCCCGCGGAAGAGTAGTTAAAAATATTGGATTTATCCCAAGGGAACCTATAATCGAGATAAAATCTATCCTATGTCCTAGTCCTGGATGCAAACTATCTGTGTGCCAAGTTTCAACTTAATCCGTTCAACGGTTTGCAACATGAAGGAGGGACAAACATCCAAACATCTTTACAAACTTTCATATTTATAATATTAGTAGGATTAGTAGGTAGGATTGTTACCAAGTGTAGCAACTGCTTTAGACTAGCCGCGCACTATGCAGCCGAAGTATTTGAGTAATTCATGGTTACCCATGTGAGTGAGCTTCCATTCAACGTCATACCGGTAATACGTTTGTCTGCCTGCCGCAGCCTGCCTGTCTAGTACGCGCCTAGTCTAAGTTCTAGTCTTAGTTTTAGTAGCTGTTTAGCGCGTTTGTCGCGTTAAGACTCAGATATAACTAACGTTGACTTTATGCATTACTAATAACTTCGATGTGTTGAAAAGACTTCATGCTGTTTGGCATTGACATAAGCATTAAAATTAGCTCACTAAATTCTTGACTACATCTGCGTAATGCCGTTGTTAGTGTGATAATTAACGCGTTAAGGCACATTTGGAGCATTTACATTGGTGTTTAAATTTAGCTAAAAGTCACTATTTTATTCAAAATTTCATTAATGTCTATCAGGTAGCGATGGTAAAGTCTATTCGCCAAGTCAGATTGGTGCCTTTGTGCTGATGAAGATGAAGGAGACAGCTGAAGCGTACCTGAACACTTCGGTGAAGAATGCAGTGATCACTGTACCGGCTTACTTCAACGATTCACAGCGACAGGCCACCAAAGATGCTGGTACGGTAGAATTTATTTCCGTTGGAGATTTCTATTCTGTGTATATGTTGTCCTGCTGCTAAATGTGTATGGTTTATTGGTTATTGTGAGTAGTTAATGGCTTAGCGCTTTAATTATAGTGGTTATTGCATGCTTTATGACAAGCAGAATAAGAGACACTATATTGTATACTAGTGGACCCGCCCTCGCTTCGCTTCGGTGTATGTTTTTTCAATATTTCTAACCACGCCAACTGTCAGTAACGTCAGTTAGAGAAGTCCCATACAAACTTTAAATTGTAATAACTTTTGATAGAGTGGACTGTTTTAAATAAAATAAAGTCTAAATAACGCCCCGAGTTCAGGATTATTTATGTATTTCATCCATTGTTCTGTCAAATCAGCCGTTTTTATGTGATGCTCTTTCAAACACACAGACAAACAGAGCCCTCCCAACTTTAAATTTTTTTATATGTAAGATTATCATCTCATGTAAACTATTCAAAGCCTAATAATAATATCTTTATATTTAAAATTCATGTCATAGTGGCTGCAATAACGGAGTACTTTACAGTCACTTAAAGCTAGTTGCTGATAACACTGAGGTTATAGATTATAGCATTAAGCTAATAGTTATCGCGCTAAGTCAACAATGTAGACTTAGTATTACAATTTTTTTGCTATGCGTCGTCGATCGGTGTCCGTGTATGATCGCGGACACGTTTGCAACGGCGCTAGAGTGACTCGCGGAACCAGCTGGTCGCGACACCTGTGTGCGCGGCCTTCCTAGATACCGCGATACAGATTTACCTTTTTATATATTAACCTTTTTGTACTACCCTTCTATAACCTGTACTGTATTTTTTTATAACTTGTCCTATTTGGCACGCAGTTTTACGTAAACCTTGTAACGGAAATCCCACGTTTTCATGTTGTTCACACTTTTTTTTCAGTATATTTGAGTGATTTTATGACTTCAATATCACATGTGTTTGAGTATTCACAAAAATGCTTTGTAAGTGAATGTTTTTGTTTTTCAAAATAAGACAAGTAAAAAAAAAACGGACTATATAGGACTTATATTATAACGTCTGATGTTTATTTATTTATGTATTTAAGATACACCATCGACTTATCACTTAGCACTGAATACAGTAAATTCATTTTACAATGTATTATAACAATGTTAATGGATATAATGTTGTATCTCAGGTCAGATCGCCGGGTTGAATGTGCTGCGAGTTATCAACGAGCCGACCGCCGCCGCGCTCGCGTACGGCATGGACAAAGCCGAGGATAAAATGTGAGTTTTATTTGTGTGTGTGCATGTGTGCGTACTAACACGCAACCTCTAGGTTGTGTACATCTCTATGCTTGCTACTGTGTGTGTGCGTGCGAACGTACCTTTCCATACGTATGTTGGTAATTGTGCGTATTAACATGCAACCACTAGCTTGTGTGCACGTGTATATGAGCTTTGTATACGAGTTTATTTTCCCTTTCTTCTCTTCCATATTAAAGCACCTTTACAAAACAGGGGTAGATTAAAAAAAACTGACGTGCATAAGTGTATCTTTGATACCTACATGAATAAATGATTTTTAATTTTGATTTTTGAGGGCGTGCGTGTGTGCATGGCTATCCATGGTTCTGTGTGTGTGCATGCGTGCGTTCGTGCGTGCGTGTGTGCGTGTGTGTGTGTGTGTGTGTATGAGTGCCTCAATCTTTTTTATGAGTGGTTGTATGCACCTCGTTGTTAAATGTGTGGGAGTACAGAGTAGTTGTGGGTGTGTCTCTCTATATGTGCGTCGTCGATCGGTGTCCGTGTACGATCGCGGACACGTTTGCAACGGCGCTAGAGTGACTCGCGGAACCAGCTGGTCGCGACACGTGTGTGCGCGGCCTTCCTAGATACCGCGATACAGATTTATTTACCTATGTTGATTTTTCTGCATTATGTGTTTTTAATTTCTAACAAATAGCGAACCGAAAAAGAAATGCTTTTTTTATATGACTAGATTGAAGCGATCCTATACATTACAAAATATAAACGCGTTGCCAAGTTTTTTGGTTCGCTGTCTGTTTGAAAAGGGCTTAAGTTGTCTGTTATTTTTATTTACTACAAGTACATACTATAAGTATTAATTTTTTGTTTTCGCTTTAAACTTTTGATTGAATTTTTAACCGACTTCAAAAAAGGAGGAGGTTCTTAAGTCGGCCGGTATATATATTTTTTTTATACATTTTAAATTTATTTCAAACAAAGAAAACATTGAACACAACCATTTAAATTCCGGCATTCGTCTCAATACAAAAATGGAACTAGATGTTGCCATATACAACAAAATAAATTTTTGCCTAATAAAAAAATGATTTTTTTATTGGGAAACATGGCAATTTTGGTACAGTGAAGTGTTACCATGCCATATGAATATTTACGTTGCTATGCCAACACTTAACGCGATATAAATAAGGTCGTGTTCCGCAGTATCGCAGTGTACGACCTCGGCGGCGGTACTTTCGACATTTCGGTACTGGAGATCCAGAAGGGAGTGTTCGAGGTGAAGTCCACCAACGGAGACACTCTGCTCGGCGGGGAGGACTTCGACAACGTCATCGTCAACTTCCTTGTCGATGAGTTCAAGCGAGACGTGAGTGCATTTGTGTTTGATGACCGTCAAACTTGTTTGACAAACTTTTTTGACAAAGTTGTTTGACAAACTTTTTGTGTCAAACTTGTAGCCGATGTTTGGTTGTCGAGTAAATCAAGTGAAGTAGTCTGTAGTTATACTATGAAATTGTTGAAAAATAACGTGAAGTTTGACGGTAAATTTGTTTGACAGAAACAAAGTCGTACGAGATGGAATTGTTGGACAATCAGTTGTTCAACAAACTTTAAATTTTTTTCTCCTAATTTTGGTTTATCAAACATCCTAAAACTAATACTAATACTACTCATTAATAAATTGATGATCAAGTTTGACAAGCAATTTGATTGGCTATGGGCTGATTTATTTTGTTATGATAATATGAGATGTTGCGTCGTCGATCGGTGTCCGTGTACGATCGCGGACACGTTTGCAACGGCGCTAGAGTGACTCGCGAAACCAGCTGGTCGTGACACATGTGTGCGCGGCCTTCCTAGATACCGCGATACAGATATACCTTTTAATTAATATTGTGTTACCTTATTGGACCTAGGAGGGTCCCGGGTTTGATTCCTGGCGAGGCAGTAATGTATCTGACTTTATTTTCTCAAACTGCTTGTTTTTTTTGTCTGTATATTGTCCATAAACACCCACAACATGGTATCCTATTAAATGACTATCAGTGGGATTTATAAAGAAAAACATAAGTTAAATATATTAAAATAAAAATGTGTAATAATGTAAAATTGTAAGCTTTTTTAGTTAGTAATAATAATAATCTGTGTCATATCTTTTGCTTAGGACATATACTTGTTTATTGCAATAGTTTTGTTATCCTATTGTAAAAGGAAGATTGTTTTTCTAGCATAATTATGTATGTATGTGTGTATATAATGTCCATATCTGTATACATACAGAGTGTTATTGGATTAGTCCTGATTGTATACATCAACATAATTCTATATATTTTTTTAAATATCACCTCTTTCCTCCAATTTTCAGCAGTCAAGTATTTAGTTTTTATTTTAATGTATTTCGACATTCTATTTCTATCACAGCAAGGTCTAGATATCCGCAAGGACGCAATGGCGATGCAGCGTCTGAAGGAGGCGGCGGAGAAGGCCAAGATAGAGCTGTCCGGGTCGCTGCAGACAGACATCAACCTGCCGTACCTCACCATGGATGCTTCCGGACCTAAACATATGAACTTGAAGGTAACACTTAGGTTTGCTAGTAGATTTTATCATGTTCAATGCATAACTGTCCCACTACTAGATTCAGATATCCTCTCAGAAAGTTACTGTACCATGCAGGCCAAGTGCAGTGGCTGACTTCATATACCTTTGAGAACTTTATGGATAAATTTTCTTAGAGCAGTGGTTCCTAATCTTTTTAATATTGTTACCCCTGTGAGGAACACTGATTTTACCCCGTCTTTAAAATGTTATCATATCAAACAGTACAAGTAACTTTTTCTGAATTATTTTTCACCATAATAATTAGGTCATTTGTTGCTCCTGTAAAAAGCTGAATTACCCCTTCTGAGGGGTAATTATTTACCCCCAGGCTAGCAACTCAGATCCTAGAGCATATTGGTGTGTAACTTTCTAATTTAGCAGGTTAATAACCAACATTGGTGTTCTCCCTCAGATGACGCGGTCCAAGTTGGAGTCGTTGGTGGGCGATCTGATCAAGCGCACGGTGGCGCCGTGCCAGCGCGCGCTGCAGGACGCGGAGGTGGCGCGGACCGATGTCGGGGAGGTGCTGCTCGTCGGCGGGATGACTAGGATGCCCAAGGTAACTAGCGTACGATAGACAGACAGACGGCTAACAAAGCTAAGTAACCAAGCATACAAACATACAATTAAACAGTTTACCAACCAACTAACTAATCATGCAATCAACAAAGCAGACAAGTAAACGGACAAAAAAAAAATCAAGCAAGTTCCTAACCAACTAACTGACTAAACAACTATCGAATGCACGACATAAGCACATATTTACAAAAAACTCGCACGTACGGACGTATTCACGCACACGAACGTATGTATTTGCACGAAATTGCACACGTAGATACATATTTACACAATAATTCACGCGACATTTAGAAATGAATTGTTGATAGATTATTTGTACATGTGATTGTACTTTATGATAGATGGCACCGAATGCACAAGCCAACGCCAGACACGCAATGTCTGTCGGGGCAGTCAGTACGACCGGTGCCACAGTGAACTGCAGACATATTCCCCGCTCGCGTCCGTGCGCTTGCGGGTTATAATCTCGCAGACATTGACGTTTATTGCTAAGTTGGTTATAGCGGAAAATGATTTTTATGTTGCTAATTTGAGTGAATTGAGTTCAATTCATCGCTATCCAATCCTATCTCACTCTCACGGATACTTAGATACACACG
>LGAG01000871.1:147482-170367 GCA_001278395.1 Lerema accius | reverse complement strand
GCCTCGGCCCGCTCGCCCCGGTCCCTGAAATACAACGTATGTGTTGACGGTATTGTGATTTTAGAAATGTATTGTTGCCACGTTGCATGAGTTCGTGTATTGTACTTCTGTGTATTATTGACCAATCCAATAAATAACACACAAAAACATTTACAGAAGATTTAAATTCATCATTAAGATATAAAGATAGATGTAATAAATAGTAATTATATAAAAGTAACAAATGTTATAGATATTTTGCATGTGCTAAAACTTAATGATATATTATGAGGAACCATTTCGTTTTATATTTATTTATAGTTTAGCGTCGAAATAAATGTTTTATTTCTCTTATTGATTAATACCTAAGATGTAATGTAATGTAATCAAATTAATTTCATTTCGACTTTTTGCTTTCTTGGGAATCGAACCCAGGACCTTGTGAGCTTAGTAACCAATGTACCCTAAGGATCGTTTGATAATGTGGCATTAGCGGCCAATCGAATAATATGAAGTACTTCGGTCTTTACAATAGCATATCGAAATCGAGCTACTTAAATATGTTTTTTCTTTTCACAATATCACGTTGAGTTTCTCACCTCTAATCCATCATCAATCTCATTTGTATATTCGTTGCAATCTTCAAGTGATTGATGTGTTTATGTCACTTATCGTTTTGAGTGAAAGACGAAATATTTTAGGTTTATCATTCACTTCCGCAGTAGTTTTCCGGGGAATGAGGAAAGTTCGGACTTTAGCGGTCAGGTTGCGCAATTCTTATGTTGTAAAACAGTTTCTTTTGTATAAAGTGACTAGCAATCGCTCGCGGCTCCGCCCGCGTAATTTTCCTTCCTCTCCTATTCATATAAGCGTGATTTTATATACCCTCCCTCGATAAATAGACTAACTTTAACTAAAAGAATTTTTGAAATCGGTCCAGTAGTTTCTGAGATTAGCGTGTTCAAACAAACAGTTTGTTCAAACAGAGAGCTTTATATTATTAGTATAGTTTCAAGTATTATTGTTTCGTTGTTGTTAGAGTAGTGATTTAAAATTATTATGATATATTATTTATAAATGGTTGAAGCAAAGACCTAGAAAAAATAAAGGCCTTTGGGTTGAAGTTTACATTTTTGGCACTGAAATTATATCCCGGATATCATCATCCTCAAAATAGGTTGCCTTGGCAAGAATCATTATACTTGTACTAAAATCACTTTTTATTCGACGTTAGTCTTATTATTAGGTTGATATTACTACGTGAGAAAAATCAGAATCTAAATTGCGAAACAAAAATAATTTTACGCGATGAATCCACTATTGTGCAGTAAATCATTATAGGGGTAACTCGGCTTTATAATGCCCCATTAAGGTTTAATTTGGGTCAACCCTTACACCATTTAATACCCCAACAATCCTCCTAAACAACTTATTGTGTCGCGTTCTCGGGATCGCTGAAAATCGTCGTTAATTTATATTGTCCCTGTAGTTATGGTTATTGAGTAATTGATTGAAAATTCATAATTAAAATTATATTTGTTTTTTATCCGCCTGCGCCAGAAGAAGGGTAAAGTTTTTCGAGCGTACCTATGTACTTAATATTTTGTGTATTTGTTACTGAACTCCTCCTGAACAAGGGATCGATTACAATAAAAAAATTGTGAGGTACTTTCGAGGGGCCGAGTATGGTTTCGAACCACAGTTTAACCCGGCAGATGATGCTGATGTCGAGATACTTCGTAGGATCCGCCAAGTTGAGCTAATAGTTATTGGATATTGGAGTTATTGAAACGCCGCCATAGAAAAAGTTGTCCGCTATAGTAAGCAGTTACTAAAGGTACATGAACATTGAAGGTTTAGAGTAGGTACTTGACGTGGAAAATATGTGGCAAAACAACGTCTGCCCGGTCTTCTAGTATGTATGTTAGTCCAATTCTTTGGCATGCATTATAGCCCTAACGATTTCACGGATTATAACATAAGAGTCTCCAATGAATTCGTCTTTATTGTGGAATAGACTATACCATAATGCGCTATATTTTGCAGACATTTTTTTGTTTTTACATTGATGTACAAGTAGCAATATAATCCAGTAGATATACTGTAAACAAGTGACTAAAAGTCTGCTGTAAGTAAATAAGTAAGTAAGAATATTTTAGTTCTACAAAACAAGCCTATTATCAGTTAGTAATGGAATTTTATCACAATAGTCCTTTCTATTAACAGAATTGAATGAAATAAGCCTGCACACTCACACACAAATTGACATAAAGTATTTGTATTACACACTTACAAATTTATTACAGTGAGTATTGTTGTGACCACCTCGTGGGGTTTGACGAAGACAAATTGTAGATGTTTGCAATTTTGTGACGAATGTAATAAAAGAAACGTACAGCTAGATACACAGGTAAAAAATTATTGGCCACTGGCGTTTTAACTAGATGACCCAGTTGATATAGTTTTATTTTGAAACACATTACGTTTTGACGTGAATACGTCTTTAAATTTGGTACCAACCAACCTAATGATAATAAAAATGGGGGATAGAGTTTGGCATTGCAGTTTCGAATCTATTGTCTACATTCAAAATTAAATTATTCCACTGAATAGCTAAAGGATCAAAAATTATTTACAAAGCGTGAATAGAGAAAAATAGCGCGCGGTGACGGGGAAGCGCCGCCATTTTAAAGCTATACCCAAGTTTTTTTCATTTAAAAATACCATCAACAATTTCCACCGGTCCAATCAGAAAAAAAGCTAAATCTATTGAGTCCTTCGCAAGTTATGGTCTTTTAAACATGGGTGCTTTACTACATGATTACTGATTATAATCAGTAATCTTCATGATCCTGTAGCTTATCAGAAGGCAGGTTGAAGAAAAATCCAAATCGATCAACGTCGAAATTCGAATTCATTCGATACAATCGCGGCCTGTGATTGATGTAGTCATGTTACGCATCTGACATGCTCTTACAGAACAAAGAACGTAGGCTAAAAAATACGATGGATTTGCTCCGGTATTGTTAATTTAACATATGCCATTTGATCCTTTTAGAAGAGATATGAATGTACATACGTCTATCACAGACGAAAAAAAATATAGACTTCGGAACAAATGAGCGTAATAGAAAAATACATAACGTACTTATCAAATGATAACGTTTCCCGGTACATTGCTCGACAGGCCGTGCTTTGTGACATACGTCAAATCATAAAAAAATGACTTAATTTTTTTTGTTCTGAAGACTCAGTCTATACATTTTTTGGCCTAAGATGTCTATTTGGCTTTAACCACTAATGCCCCACTACTAATAGGATAAGAGTGTCTCCTCATAACTATAGGGGCTTAAAACATAAGTACTAAAATCGAGGATCCTACTCCAGTGCGGTTTGAAATAAAAAACACCAACACAATCATAGATATTATTAAAAAAGAACCAGATATATTTTATAGGAATTACTATATATTTTATAGGAGGACAGTAATACACAAGTTACTATGAAACCCTTGAAATTTATTTTTAATTTTCTCATAATGTTATTACAAAGGATGATGGTAAAAGCGTGCCTGGGGATTACATTTTCATTCGACTGTAGAAATAAGCACTACAATGTTTCTGCGGAGTGAAATGAATCCGTATATTGGACATTATTTCTTTCCCACTTGGCTTAATGGGTTTTGTTGAAGCTACAAAGATAGTAATTAGGGAAATAGATTTGTAGGTGAAAATCTAGGTAACATTTTCAAATGTTGAACACACTTAGATTCGTCATTTTCTATTTACAAAGCTGAGCTAACCAGGAAAGATCAAACAAGATTACCACCTAAATTATAGCACTTAAGCCCGTGCCTATTACGTCATTTGACCACTAAACTAATCAACAAACGTTATAAAATAATAAATCAAGTAACAGCCGACCCAATCCATTCCCTCGTGAATCTCCGGAGGCTGGAGTGATCTAAACACAGCCTTGATTGATATCCCCGCAAGTCACACAGGATTGGTCTAGAGAAGTTTGCCGAAAGTTCTCCAAGATCAGATTTATACGGCCCATTAATTATGCTTGGCTTAAGCGAACAAATTGAAATTAAATGTGTTTTGTCGTTTGCTGATTGTGAGGCGAATCACAGCAATTATGCAACAAGTATTAAGTAATAAGTATAAAGCAGTGATAGCCTAGTGGTTTGAACATTGGTCTCTCGAACGGGAGATCCTGGGTTCGAACCCCACGGCACGCACCTCTAATTCAAAAAGTTATGTGCGTATTAGATACTAATTATCACTTGCTACGGTGAAGGAAAACATCGTAAGGAAACCTGCACGCCTGAGAGTTCTCCATAAAGTTCTCAAAGGTGTGTGAAGTCTGCCAATCCGCACTAGGCCAGCGAGGTGGACTATGGCCTGTACCCCTCACATTGTGAGAGGAGACCCGAGCCCAGCAGTGGGACAGTTATGGGTTGTAATGATGAATGATTAAGTAATAGTAAAATGAAAAGCACAACTGTTAAAAATTGTTTTTGCTCAATTAAAATCCCATTTTATTTTTACGCTTAGCGAGTCAAATATTGTATGTTACCTATGTAGCTATATAATCGTTGTTTTTGAGTCTTAGCTATCTGTGATTTTTCCTGATGTTTCTTTTTAAATAAAGTGAGTTAATGCTTGAGGAAAATCCCATTTAATGATAAGTGGCCGTGTTGTCTAAGATGGTGAGCGCGCTAACTTAGTAGCTTATTCACTCTTTTCTTGAAACCATCTATATTACAATTATATCTATTCTGTGCAGTAGTACGAGTAATAGTACAGGATATTGTTGGACTATTTTTGAGATGTAACTGTTTTTACAAATGTAAATAAATTTTGCAGTTTTTCAACAAGTGGAATCCTGAAATTTGGCTACCTGATATTCTTAAATATAAGACCTATATAAATTGAAACTCAATACCTTGATGACGGAGAACGTGACAAGCAAATAACATTAACGGAATAAATAAACTTAACGAAACAAACAGTCCTAGCTGCCCAAAATATTCCCTTTCCTCTGCTTATGCTCGGATACGGCTTAAACCTGTTTATTTTACCGTCTGAAAGGTCTTCCTGTAAAATATTTTTTTTAATTTAATGTATAGTACATTATTTACCAGTGAAAAAGCAGTAAAAATTTATTACATCGTCTTTAATTATTTTTTCAATATTTTTTTCTATGTTCCCGAATAATATACGTTATCGTATTTTCCAATGATAACTTTCCCTTTGAGATTTTATTTCAGGGTTTATTAAAGCAATATGAAGAAAATTTTAAATAGGAACACTTGTATTTATAAATCGCAAAAAATACCGATTATTACTGGCCAGTATCTTATACTTACCTTTACCTTGTATTGTATAAATGCGTGGGCGTGTCAGCCCTTCAACAAATTTGCACTGGAGCGACGTGGTGAAGCATGGTCTAAGCCTCCTCAGTTATGTGGAAAATAACTTGCCTTTAATAAGCATATTATACCATATAGCAGCTAGCTGATACCAGGTTTAAATCGTGTAATAAATACTACGATTTTTATAAACCTAAAGTCAATACATTAGCGTATTTTTACACAAAAATACCGTAGCTTTTCATTAAATCCAACAGTAATGTATGAGCTTCTGTATAGTCGTCTGACGGTTTGCAATATGTTCCCGATGCATTACGGAGTGGCGTGGAGTCATTAAATTCAATAAATGGACTATTACCGCGATTCATAGCTCAGGCAACCAATCTCTGTTTGCTTGCACTCATTAATTGTCTTTATTTTATTTACCTTTTATTACTGTTATAATTATAGTTTATACAGGAATTGAGCAGCTTTATGTGGTATTTATATTCAAAAGAATTATTTAGGTTCAAAAGTGTACTCGTTGACGTCCTGTATGGTGCAATGGTTACCACGCCGGATCGTCGTTCATAGGATCCCGGGTTCGATTCCCAGTGGGACCGAAATTTAAATGACGAATTTAAACTGTTCTCGGTTTGGGTGTATGTTTGTGTTTCTGTGTTATCCATGGCACCCACGACATAGGGTATCCTAGTGTGGAGCTATGAATCTGTAGCGTTATAGCGTTATTAATATCATTATTATTATTAGGTATTTCAGTGTTTTGTTTCATGACAAAATTTTTGGGGTTCAGTAGAAAATGTTACTCTTATAGTTGTGAGCTCAAACGCGGAGTCACAAGATTGATTGGCGAAAATCTCTATTAATACATTCTTTTTTGACAGTAGACGGTTTGAACCTTACGCTATAGTACCTACTGCTATCTGACGAACGCTACCTTTGTAGAAAATCTTCATTGAACTCTTTAAGTAGGTACAGTTGAACGCTATTGAAGAAAATCCTCATTGAACGCTCTAAGTAGGTAGAGTTTTTATTTTCCTGAATTGTGTAGTAAAACTGAGACAGACCTATAGTATACGTTTCATGAAAGTTATTAAATTGACTGTTGTCGGCTTAGCTTATGTAAATGGGCCACGTCCGTTAAATTTATATTCGAGCCACACAAAGACCGGTTGGGCGGTCTTTTTGTGGCTTATGCCTAAGCTCAAAAAATTCGTGTGCTCTGTAATTGAATTTTTCGCTACCTTACCATATGAGGCTATGTTGGATAACACTAGTTAGGATAGTTAGTTCACTGTTCTTAGACTATTAATTCACTGTCCTCTGACTATTGAAGATTCATAAATGTATTATTTATTAGGCAAGGTCTTAGACCAAACAATATAATATAGGTACTCAGTGTTCAGAACAAAATTAATTTTTTTTTTTACAATTTGACGTATGCCACCGAGCACGGTCTGTCGTAAAATGTACCGTGAAACGTTATCATTTGTTATTAACGTTATGTTTTAACCTACTACGCTTCTTTGTTCCGAAGATTGCGTCTATATATTTTTTGGTCTATAGGTAAGGTAGGTAAGACTTAAGGTAGGTAATTGCATTAATCGTATAAATTTTTAACCCAAAACTAACTAACTGGTAGTTATTATAACCACATCTGATTCTCATTATAACAAATAAAACAAATAAAATTCGTATAATATTAACACATTTATTTTTATTTTTAAAACTTTACAATTTACATTGGAATTGTTTAAACGATTCATTATGCATTTCCTGTTATCTTCATTATCAATATACAAATTACTGTATCATAGTAAATCTGTCTGTTAAAACTCCCGCTTAATTAAAGTTAAATTTCCTGAACATTAAACACGATTAGATTATCCTTGAGTACATCATTAGATTTGAGATCACTTAAAACTTCAGGTGCGAGCTATTAAATTTACTTAGGTAAAAGTAGGACCCGATGAAGTCCAATTTAGATAAGCGAATTTACAATCAGAAATAGCTTTGTTACTTCGTGAGATCTTTAATTTGTTAAGTACAATTAAAAACAAAAGTAGCTTATTTTATAGTAAGTTGTATTGTTTGAAATTCGTCATTTATATGTCTGCATTACTGGGAATCGAATCCAGGATCCATAGAACGGCGGTCAATATAACCAAATTAAAAATGAAGCAATCGTTTACATCACACAAGTCATCGTTTTAATCCAAAAAAAATATTTTTTTTCCTCATTTCAGAAAGCCAATCATAGCAGTCAAGTATGTGTAACGGCGAATTAAATTTTCACTTCGTTACACTACTTTATTAACCCAGTGTAATCTCGAAAGAATACTCGACACAGCTTTGTGAAAAATGTAAAATGCAGAAATTGCAATTAAGATGCCGTCCAGGCAGCGCGCGTCGCTAGACATGTTGTGTTCAAGTTCTTTTTCTACTTACTAATAACTTTGCCTGGCAAATATCCCTTAGGCATTTTGTGCTGTATAATTATTAATTCTTCCTGCCATATTTTCCTGGCTTCCGTCTTATACTACATATTTTTGTCGTAATTAAATTTTTTATATATTTATAAATCAATTGTTGTTCGTTAGTCTCACGAAAACTTAAGAATGGATGGACCGATTTGGCTGATTTTGATTTTAAATTATTTGTGGAAGTCCAGGGAAGGTTTAAAATGGTTGCATATGGAAAAATGTTCAGTACGAAGTTTGCCAAGCCACTTAGTAAGAGATACTTTCTTGGTTCTTTGCACTTTCTTCTTTTTTTCTTCTTTGCACTTTTCTTCTTATTTATATCGTTTAATTTTATTGCCTTTAATAATAAGTCATGTAATATACATGTGCCCTATTTATCACTGTAGGACAGAACTCAATTTCACGCCGTCGACGTATGCTGTGCTCTTAATATTGAGTATTAATAAACGCCGAGTAAATGCGTAATATGAATTCACACATGTTCTGGAACATTATTAAACTTTAGGCACCTATGTATAGTTTTATCAAAGGTAATTCCGCAGGCAATTTTACACGTATTTGAAGAAGTTATAATTAACTAGTAATCGCCCGCGGCTTCACCCGCGTAATTTTCCCGTTTTCGCAATATTTTTTATTGCTGACCTATTCATCTTAGTGTGACGTTATATAGCCTTGCTCGATAAATGGGATATCGTACATTAAAATTATTTTTCAAATCAGTCCAGTATTTCCTGAGAGTAGCGCGTTCAAACTAACAAACAAAAACAAAATTAGTATAGAATATAGATATAGATAAAAAAACAAACACCCTAATTTCAATTTTTTTTTGGAATGTTGATAGCCACGTCGCTCCCACATTGACGAATCCAATAACAATTTATATGTTGAAATCCGTCAAGCTGTTTAGGCTGTAGGACATGCCAAAGAAATGAATACATACATACGGTTATAACATAACCGTCCTTCTGGCGCAGTCGGGTAATATTCTGAATTTGAATTGAGCTCTTCTCATTCTAAGTTAAGACACGCACTACAAGTCGTGAGATGAATGACAGGTTTAGACAAACCTAACTATCAGTAAAATATTGCAGAATTATTGGTCAAAGTCATCTTGATTGTGAATATGGATATACATATTACAGTAGGTACAACGTAAAGATGCTCGATCTAAATCGATTTTTCAGAGAATTGATTATTGTTTTTTAAATTTCGGTAAATACGATTTTGGGCTGAATCGAATTGCATTCTTGTAAAGAGTGAAATGCAAGCTGAAAATCTAATTCATTTTTGCAACTAAATTTTTGTGTCCAACGATTGTAATTCACATTATTAATATAATAATTGTAATACTCAATCATATTTTGATTATTATCGTGGATCGATTGGTTACGATTTATTACGACTAAAGAAACGATTCGATTCAAAAGATCGGGCATCCCTAGTGCGGTCCTTTGCTATTGAAATATTGTGTATCCCCTTGGGCTCACCGTCAATATTCAAATATGGAAAGGTCAAAGGCCACAATAAAGTTAGTGAGCAATGGGAACTACGAGTAGGTACTTCAACTTTTCGTGAATTTTGACGTGACTTTCGTAACGTTAACATCTGAAAAACTTCGTATATTGTTTGTACATTTAAAGAAAAGAAGTATCTTTCGAGGTAATTCGTGTGAAATAAGTCTATTTTATTCACGTGTCTAAACAAAATTAATTTTCAAAGCAGTTTTTGAGCATATTTAAGCTTCACACTTCACATAAACATTATTGGAAAAATGTGAGTAACATGAAAATGTGTGAATTTTTACAAGGTTTATGTGCTAAATAGGAGAAGTAAAAAAATGGACCGTATTTCCTTTTTCTTTCCTTTCTATTTACTGTTATATTAAGGCGTGTTAATGGATAATGTTTTTCTTATCATACTTTTTTTCATTTATCTGTTTAATAACTTATTCATAAATTTAATGCCTCAGGCTGTTTATAAGTGATAAAAACACAGAGCAATGAATGTATCTGTTACATACAGAGATAAAAAGGATAGACAAAGAACGTAATATTTATCGTAAAATTCTAAAACTCGTAATACGTATATCTGTTACATAATGGTTCCTTTTTCCACTCAACGCATTTCTTTATCAACAACATAACATTACAATTCCGCAATTCTTGGTTTGGAAATAAAAGGCACTTAGTCCTTTACGTCTTTGAATATTGTGTTGTCTATGGAGATATTTCTTTTCTCACATTCTCTGAGAGCCGGATTCTGTAAGCCAAATAAAGTAATTCGGGTTCTGTGTCCTAATGGCATACGTGAAACATTTCTCTGAGAATACTGAGTAAACTCGACGGTTTATTGTCTTACCCGTCAAATTCTGAACCCAATGTTTTATAAGGGCACAATTTCAGCGAGATCCGGTCTCGATGGAGCAGTGTTTCTTGTTTTGTTCCTTATGAGTTGGGAAGTTGAAATTATCAGATAACTCGACAGACTTAAATTACTATTTGACCTCGATAAAATATATTATCTGTTGTATAGAAGAATTTACAGGTTTGTCTATAGTTTTGGGTTGCTGCTTTACGCACTAAAATCTGTAAAGTGTGTATCAGGGTTTAACTCGTAAACCTATTAACCCTTGTCTGTCTGTAATACGAGCAGTTTTCTTATATTATATTATTATTTTTTAAAATTTTTAGTCAACGTGGAAAACAGACATTCGTCTTTAACAATTCGCACTTTGAAGCTTAATATACCAAACGTATTCCTGAACCAAAAATGGTCGTAACAGACCTATAATTTTTGCCGTTAAAAAATATATTATGTCCGAGATATGGGGTCCTCATATTTTAAATAAAATGATGAAGATCATGCATAAATTCTTTATTACAGGATTGGGACATATTTTATTAAGGACAAAATGGCTGACCGGTCAGGTTATCTTAAGCTTTATTATGAATTTCAATGACGTATGAGGTCGATAAGATCTCATACAAATAATTTGGGAACATAGGTAATGTCGATCTCCAACAATGGGAATATTGTAGGCGTATCTTGAGCTTGACCTAAATTAATTTGTTTACGATAACACGGTAACAATGTTATTTTGATAACGTTATTAAAATTTGGCAAAGTAAAAGAAGTAACAACTGACAATCAAGCAGTGTGATGAAAGACCCAAATTTCAAAGTAATAATTTGTTGTTTACTTAAGTTTATTTGCATATAAAAAAATATAAAAAGTTAAGGTAATTCCTCTGTTTCTATCCGAATTTAATGCAATGTAAGTTTCCATAAATTTTAATAACACCTAATTGTATTTCTAAGCAGGACCTAACGCTTTAAAGGATTTTACACATACAACCTTCAGTACTAGTATCTAAGTCGTTTGAATTTGTATTTTGTATCTATATACAGTATACATAAGAAAATAGAAGCTCCTATCACAGTATCGATTTAATCAACGAAGTGGATGCTATCGTGCGGTGGCCTATCTTACATTGCATCTGCTTTTGTCGCCTCGAACACCATATTGAGTGGTGAAGTAATTGTTTTACTCTCGTTTTAAAGGATTTCAGACCAAGATTCTCTTTGTAAGCGTGTATTGTAATGCTGGAGTGTACTACTAATTTGCTAGCATACTTTGTGGCAATTTTCTCAAGTTCTATACAAAAACTAGGAGATATTTTATATCTCTAATAATTTGGGCGGTCCAATGACACCTCAGAAGTTGAAATGTGTGCAGCTGTTTGGGTTGCAGAGCCTGCCAAAGAAATGGACGTACATAAAAAACGCTAACACACTCATACCCCCTCAGTTCAGGATTCCTTATTTCGCGGGTAGCATGGACAACACAAATAACACATCACTTACACCCATGACCCGAGAACAAACATTTATCTGTCACATAAATATCTGCCCCGGCCGGGAATTGAACCCGGGACCCCTCGCTTCGCAGGCAAGGTCACTACCAACTAGGCTACGAGGTCGTCACATACATACATACATATGTTTAAAAACATTACCCTCCTTCTCTCACAGTCGTAAAAATACATGCTAATTTTCTTCCTTAATTTGGTAAACTTGATCAACAGATATTCCATGAAAGTTTTCTCTTTAATTTTTTTAATTTAAGTAATTGGAATGAGATAACAAAGCACTAACCAGATAGCAATGGTAATAACGCGGCCATTCCGTTCCCCGGGACAACGTTACACGGTATGGTAGATAAAGGGTATTGAATCTTAATTAAAATTGGTGTTTGGTTCCCGTATCGAATACCGGAAATACAATGGATATTCACAGTACAAAAGATACAAAACACATAACAAGATGTACTTATATCAAATTATTTTTGTAGTTCAACTTTTTCAGTGAATTTTAAGTAGGTATGAAATTCTTATAAATATTACATTTGGCAAGCAGTTTTAATGTTGCCTATACTGACGGGGAAATCCTGAGTTCAAATAAGGCAAGCACTTCTTAACGTCACAACCAGGACCGGTAGTTTATCATGGCATCCGAAGTAGGGAAATGCTCAAGAAGTTTTTACAATCAGCGGTCACCCATCCTCTCCGACCGAGCGCACAGTTGCTTATCTTCCTCGATCACTTAGAATCAACGCAAGCCGGTCTAGAAGCGAGCGGATGGAAGGTTAAACGACTTTAAAAGCGCTAATTTACTAAAGAGAGTCTAAAATCCGCGAGCCTTTTACGACGTCATAAAAAGGTAACCACCAAAACCCCATTTTCATCCATTAGCGAAACAAAGTATCCTTACGACACCAGGAAAAGTATTGTAGCTAGGTTCAGTTACTCTAGTAAACCATAATAACGTAAGTATAGTTGTTAAAAATAAAAACAATTAAATAATAAATCTAAAAATTAAAAACTAGCTAGCTGGTCAGTCTGCTTGTCTTTTCAAAATAGACTATTTAAGTACAAATAAAATTATAATTTTAAAAAATTAAACCAATTTCAAAAAAGTTAACTGAAAAGTACGAAATAACGGATTAGGGACATAGAATTTGTTTTGAGGTCGGTGTGGTTTTACTTTGATATCTATATTGCCACCGACCTCAAAAGAAATTCTATGTCCCTAATCCGTTATTTCGTACTTTTCAGTTAACTTTTTTGAAATTGGTTTAATTTTTTAAAATTATAATTTTATTTCATACTTTTTAGTTTACACTTTTAACTAAAAAGAAGAATATTTTATAGCTTTTGTGATTAATTATATGCTACCTAGAATTTGACTAAGGTTTAGAGCAGTTTTCCCTTGGATAACACGCTAACTCTCGTATAAAACGGACCATTTTCGTTCGTATGAGTTTTTTTTTTTTTGGAAATTTGATTTTTTTTTCATGCGCACTGCAATTTGACCAGGGTTTTAAGACATTTTCTCTTTGACACTATAGCTGTAGCTCGTAATATTAGGCTAGGCCATGACACGTTTTACCCCATATCTCAGAAACTACTGAACCGATATGAATAAAAATTATACTGTTCCCTAATCTGGAGTAAGTGTAGTCGAATAAAAAAAGAATGGTTCAGATCCGATAATTAGTTTCGGAGCTACGCTTGGACAAACAAACAACATACATACATACATACATACATACATACATACATACATACATACACCTATGAAAATTTGTATATTTGTTTAGAAAGCCCTTCTAGATAATCCTGTGTAAAAATTTCGCAGTTTTAATAATATTACATACATACATGTAGAATTGATAACCTCTTTTTTGAAATCGGTTAATAAAAATACTCGTATAGCAGTATAAGGGGCCGTTCAAGTATTACGTAAGTAGATTTATAACAACAATTTAACCCCCATTCCCTTGTCATCAAAAATAAATAACGGAAAAACTCGTCACCTGTGTATGGCTTACGTATTTGAACGGCCCTAAGACTAGTCAACTATTAGTTACGAAGTAGGTTAGACCTCAAACTTGTCGCCCACTGGATGAATACTACCTACGCGTATAACAACACTATATCCACTAACATAGAGGACACCATAAATCAGCGGTGAGCCCGCAAGCGAGCGAGTCCATTTTCGACTAAATTAACTTGAAATCCTGTTTTATTTATAATGGCTTTATGCCCAGGACTGTTTGAATTAAATAATGTGATTGTTTTATCAGTACTGAAAGCTTAAAATAAAAAATGGAGAGTAAAGAGAGTGGGATGATAACGTCCACAGAGCAAAGCAAAGTGGATAGAATCGCGGAAGTGTTTCTTAAATATTCTTCTAAAATATTGCACTATGAAAATTGCAATAAAAGTATTTCCGAGATAGTGGTCAAGAAACTCAAGCTTCTTTTATCTTCTACAAGTAAGTAGAATACCTACAATACTTTTATTAAGGAAGCCGTAAGCGTATTCCAGTAAGCAACAAAATATACGATATCTTTGGCAGTAGATTGTGTAATTTCATAACACCGTAATAAAAAGCATAAATACATTTTAATCAGATACTTACTCACAAAAAGCTGTACGTAATTTTAAAGGCAGCTTATCCGATCCCATTATATTTTCCTTATTTCTGAAAGCGAAGAAGCGATACCTTAGGGAAATATTGTCTTACTGATACTTTATAACACCTCATGCAGTCTCATAAGAATCAGTGTCTGTTGCAATGAGAATTTTTTTATATTGAATTTATCCCTAGGGAACCTAGAATGGGGATAAAATGTATCCTATGTCCTATTCCTGGATGCAAACTATCTGTGTACCAAGTTTCAGCTTAATCCATTTAACGGTTAGAGCGTGAAGGAGGGACAAACATCCAAACATCCTTACAAACTTTCACATTTGTAATATTAGTAGGATTTCAATTGTAACCTGAACCATTATATGGAGCTGCTGTTGACACGAGCGAAACTCACATTTGAAGCAACTTGTCTAGGTCAAGCATGTAGAAATATGAATGGATGTTGTATTGGTAATGCCAATTTGTTTAGAGCTTTCGTGTTTTTTTTTTTTATTATTAAGATGCCTGCCGCCCATGGACATCGTAACAAACTTCGAGTAGGACTGAGGCGGGACACAGAGTACACAAAGCTTCCTACTTATCGTTAGATATCAGTTGTTAAACTATGTCTTCAGGTCGGTATAAAATCTTTCCATATTTATGCTAGCTACTAAAGTACCGGGACAGCGTGGTGCAGTATGTTCTATACTTCCTCAGCGAGATGCGACACGTGTCTTGAACCTTTAATGAGTAGATGCCTACCTCGAAGCCTTTTTATTCCAACGCAAAAACTACAAAAGCCATTAAAAGCGGAAAGTTTGCTAAATTATAATTTCAATCGGGAAAACTTCCTCCCATCATCTACCATTGATATGCTTCTAATTACAAAACGCGAAAGACTGTAGATAATTGCAGTTTTATATCTCAAACGTTTCTCGTGAAGTCGTTTAAACTTGTTTGCGATCGAGATATCCCATCGCCATCGCAGCTTCCAGAACTTTTAACGTCTTTATCGTCCCATTAACCTTAATGGTTCAAAGGAAAATAATTTGTGTTTACAACGAGATTATAATCAAAAAATTTGCGTTTAACCTCTGATAATAGGTACTGCAAGATATATGAATGTACATATTTTTAATACGCTTCACATTATGGCTTAGGAACCGTAGGATGTCATACTAGAATTCCTTTTGTTATAGGTGCCATGGACAACACATTATATTTCCAGACCCAGAAAAGACATTTACATTTATTATTAAAGCTTTTGTCTGGCTGGTAATCGAACCTAGGTCCCATTACGAATAAATTAATAATTAACAATTGCCTCTATAGAAATACTTTTTATTGCTGCTCCTCTCCTACATATCTTAGCGTGATGTTATATAGCCTATAACCTTCCTCGATAAATAGATTATCTTACACTAAAATAATATTTCAAATCGGTGCAGTAGTTCCTGAGATTAGCATGTTCAAACAAACTCTTCAGCTTTATATTATTAGTATAGATTTGCTTTTTTGTATTTCTTTGTCACATACAAAACTATCTGTCTCAGTGTCTTGTTACTTTTACGTAAGGATTTCAGGCTCGTTACGACATAAACCGATTTCATACACTGGTCCAGAGGTTCGTAATTCAATTCGACCTATATTTGGAGCTCTCACAAAGGGCAGGTTCACTCTTGTCTGCAAATATTTTGTTATGTAAGTATAACTCCTACATGAAAAGATTGTGACTCAAATATCAGTTTCTAGTATATGCGTCTCTTTCGCACTTCGATATAGTTTAAGTGTTTAAAAGAGACGTAAGAATAAATGGATTACGTCTTGTAATGGAGTAATAACTCACCCAAAGGTAACCTTTCGTCATCTCATAATTAAATGTTTTCCCAAAAATATTTCTATGAATAACGTACGTATGAGAAATGTCTGTTTATTGCAGGAAATTCTTAGAATCTTGAACCTTTTATCCGTTAATAAGTTAGTCTAAATGAAAAGTAACTATTGAATTATTAAGACGTTAATTTGAATCGTTTGTAACTTGAGTCCTTTATTGGGAAACTTAAATTTGAAACGTACGTGCTGTATAATTAGATCCCAAGTTTTGAGAGTGATCTAACATGATCTACGCTATGTATTCTAATATTACTTAGGATCAATGTAGTCTTTTATTAGTAGATATTCAATATCAAAGTTAGCGTACCTAATATATTTTATTTTTATTTTGGTATTACTTTATTTCAATCTACCTGACCGTTTAGGAGGAGTTGAGTGATAAATACACGTTTAAAGATGATTAAATACATCTATCTTTTCTCAAGTACTTATATCTAATAATTATTTGTGATAAGCAATAAGCTATAAAAATTGCTTGTAATTATTTAGCGTGCAGGCATTGGAATTTAAATCCAAATTGTTGCTAGCTGGCAGGTAAAATATATCCTAGTTGAATTACTCGGCCAGTCATATGATTTACCGTAATTCGATTGTCAGCGCAATAATTAGTTTAATTAGTTGCATTAGGTTAATTAGTTCTCTATATCCTAATTAAGATTTCACTGTGATATGACGAAAGCCCTCATAGAGTGCCAAGCACGATTGGAAAGTGGATGGGGGTAGTAGATGAACATTTATTGAGCGTTTTCGTTCTTCAGAGGGCAAGTTAAGCTGTCGGTCTCGAATGTTATCGTTAGATGACAGTCTTTAAGCCATGTTGTAGTCACTTGGCCGGCATAAACCTTTCCGACACTTGGTTGGCTACTATCTCCTCCTGAGTTGGTGTCTAACTCCTTTGTTAATCCATATTAGAGAAGCTTAGCGGAGGACGATCCAAGCCTTTTCAGTTATGGGCTTTCATTTAACTTAAGTACTGATATTATTTCAACATATTTCCTTACACAGGCTTTTTAGCTTCTAAGGTATCGCTTTTTTATTTTGAGAAGATTCATGGCTTGCAGTAGGCCATACAATAATGAATACACAGACGAAAAAATATATAGACTGAGACTTCGGAACAAATTAACGTAGTATAAAAAAACAACGTACTTAACAAACGATAATGTTTCCCGGTACATTGCTCGACAGACCGTGCTCTGTGATATACGTCTAATCGTGAAAAAAGCAAAAAGTACTCAATTTTTTTGTTTTGAAGACTCACTCTATACATTTTTTGGTCTGAGAATGAATACTGCTAAAACATTCAGCTTTCATTCACCCAGTCAAATGAAACTCAGTAACCAAAATTAATCGCAATACGTTGTTACCTAACAAAACGCGTGTCCTAACATGAAACTCGTCAGCTGACATCAAACTCATAATCTAACATGGAATTCGTCAGTTAACACGATATCACGACATTAAGCATGTATACCTACCGTGTTACAGAAATATCTACAACGTACTATCTATCCGATTATTACGACAGCTGACATGACAATTAGTTACACATTATACGCTAATAAGTTTACGGTTAAGACGTTGTAGGCTTTGTTTTGAAAATAAATATGTACCAAAACATTTTTTTTATTACTGTTTGTCTGTCAAATATTGCGAAAACTGGCGCATTTAGGTAAAACTTAGCTTGATTGTAGCTTATAGGTATTTTATAGCAGGTATTAGTATGGTTCCGTTCCCGCAGGGCAACACGTAAAAGGTCTACCGAAACGAAGCGAAGTCGGGCATTTAATGTTCAATAAAATATGTACTGCTCCCGTTAATAAATTATTTTTCTTAAAATTAATAAAATTCATTGTAAAACACACATTACACAGGATAAGTTTTTACATTTTAAGGCATGTAAAAACAGCATATCATGAGTATTTGGTCAGTTTCATTGCTCTGTGGCTACGAATATTTGCATTTAAATGCACAGATTACGTCACTCGCTTACAACACCATCAGCGTTGATTAAAAATCTGTATGCATGAGCATTGAGCACACAGATTTGAGGATATCCGTTCGAATTCGATATAATGAATTTAATTAATTTAAATTAGGCTACTTAAATGCTTCAAAATATATTTCAATTCCGACGGAATAATTTCATTATTGCTGATTTAATACAGAGCTATATTTATTTCGTTAACACGCACGGAAAAAGCATAATGTAGAAAGAGAAATAAAATTATCTTTTAAAAATAAATTGTTGTCAGTAAATCGCTGTAGCGTAGCAACAACCGCTAATTTTAAAGGAGTTACTCTTTGTTATAGTTGACAGTTTGTGCTAGTTAATTTACCTTAGGTATATTTAAAAATTGGCGCGAAATTAGAACTAGAATCATCTATGTTATTCCAGCTCAAATGTCATGCAAACATGTATGCAATCGTATCATTTATCTTATGTAGTATAGCTGTCAACAGAGTCCACGTATCAACTATGTGTAAATATGTATACCATGTATTCTGTGTATTCTCCCACGATCCTTTTGTGCACATAGAAGAGCGGACAATACAAATGTTACGACATACTGGATGCATTTTCCTGACATCCTTGAAGATCCCTTCATTTATTGTTACGTTTTTCATTCAAGAACAAATTCAATGTTTGTTTTTAAATTTTTAAATGTCAGATTGAGGTTGTGTTACAATGAGGATTTCATGCCAACTAGGTAGATATTTAAGTATAACAATTATTTGTTAAGCTAGTAAATATAATGTGAAAGTTATATGAAAATGTTTGGGTGTTTAGGATTCCTTCACACGCTAACCATTGTATGGATTTACATTGGTATCGTCGTTCGTTTATATGTTTTTTACTAAATCTTCGAAAGTTATACGAATTTGAATTGAACTTAGCACACATACTGTCAATATGTCTTGGGTCAAAATTTCATTGTAGGAATATGATTCATCTTTTGGGGTAACATAAATGTATTCGCATTTGTTACACATAAAAAAATTACTTTGAACACTTTACTATGTAACCAATTTAAACTATGCCCAATCTCATAATACGTGCTTGCGTTATTCTTAAATATATACCAAAAGCTGAACCTTCTTCGTATTGATATACGAGTATGTAGTAACAGATCATACATTCATTGCTCTGTGAGTATGTATGTATATAGAAGATTGTATAGATATAGCCCTAACAAAAGAACCGGTAGTTATTCAACATTTATATTCAAACAGAGCTCCCATGACACAGAATCCCGTCACGTAAGATCCGAAAGCATTAACTGAAGACCGTCTGCAAACTGTGGGACAAACAGTCTTAATGTTAGCAACGTGTTTTACATTACGTTTTATATCTTACTCTCCAAAAGGAAAAAGGCAAGTAATTCGATATAAAATATTTTTTTACGAGAAAATCTGATGATGTTTTGCAAATTATTTGTATAATTGAAATGCGTTGCTAAACAAAATTATGGATAATTGGATAGGTACTGGTACTTGGTAGTAGTACTCGTAAGTTACTCTACTGAGTAACTTCAATTGAATTATGATTTTTTCGGTCGTTTTCAATAATGAAACGATAACTTCACGACTGACCTCATGAAAAAGGTCCCCCCTCAATTTCTTTTAATATACATGACACGAAGCAGTAGGAAATGTCACTTGCATTTACTGAAAAAATAATTATATTATTCCTAGGCAATAATTATCACAAAAACATTTTAACACCTACGAAGTACTTTCGTAACATAAAAAAGTATTCAAAACAATTTTTTGTTACAGTAATTGTATGTGTGCATCTATAGGATGTCTTACAAAGTGCAGATTGTTTTGTAAAGTGCATTTAACAGTTCGTGAAACGACTGAAATCCGCCATCCTCACTTAGTACCTATCTTGGCTGACGTCGCAAGTTTTATGAAGAGCTCATTTTACAACTTACTGTTGAAAAGTTTTGAGGCGCTGACAAATTTCTGAATTATTTGTCGTATCTTATATTTAACGACTACGTTTTTCGGGATTACTACTTACTTAAAGAATGCGAAGCGTTCATAGCTTAGTAGCTAGCGTTGATCTTAAGTGATTGTGAATGTTAGGCAAATGCGGGTGCGATCAGGAAGTCTAAGGGATCCCTAAAGAGTAACCGCTGTATAAATTAAAATCAACTTTTAACCATGGTAACTTGTAAACAGCGTAACGTTCAGGCGGATAACCGATAACGATTCGGGAGAGTAACGACATAGCCACGACATGATAACGACATAATGCGCGCAATTCGCGTCTCTCAATTTAAAGCGACTAAGCAGCGGTTCTATTGATGGCGACACCATCATCCACGTGGAAGTCAACTGAATTTTACATTTACAGCCGGTGTTATTATAAAATTGCAAATATATCTTTATTATCGCAAATATATCTTTTTCTGTCGTAGATTCTGAGAGGAGAAAAGTTAGTCGTCCGTTTATTTCTGCCAGCAATCCTCCGTAAACTCTAATGGAGATCACGGTCTAGCTACTCTGACCCACATTTTATTCGGGTCATAGATCTAAAAACAAAATTCATTGAATTAGTTAGGTACCTATACTTACCTCTTTTAATGATGTTTGAGGGAATGCTCTGCGGTCGAAATTTGACCATGGCTTGTTTTTATCAAAAAAAGATTATAGACGCGTTTGATATTCCTGGCTGGCATTTGTCAATGTCAACGTAAACTGATAATAATAAGTCATGTCTGAATGCATCCAATGTATCCAACGCTGTGTGTGGGTTTTGTTTTATTTTTAAATTTAATTTATTTCTTACACCTATTTTTCATAAAATTTAAGTTTTACAATTCTTCTCCATGTCAACTTTAACTATGCCAAATCTCAAACTCGTATATCACCGCATTATTTCATGGCAAAGGTTCAAAGTTGAACCCCTCACGTATTAAAATATGGATATTCATAATATTCCAAACAAATAAAGACGCAACGTACCTAAAATTACAATCTGAATAGGAGGCACTGTTTATAATACCAACCCTTTCCCTTTACACAAACATCACAATGACCTCTTATTATCATTGAGGTTTATTTGAATTCTATTCAAAATATATTCATAATATCCGAGCCCGACTTAGTGAGGTCGGGCGGAACTAAAGTTTACCTTCGTATGACTCAATTTTTTTAATGTAAATAGCCGAAAAACGGACGAGATATTTAGTGTGACGTGATCGTAGTCAAGAATAGATAAAAGGCAGGGTTAAGGGGTGTAAATTAATTTACAGGGGTATGTGGCTATTTTAAAATACCCTATCAACCCTGGTAAGATAATTATGAGATTAGACTTTGTTTAATTTCCCATATAACAATAATACGTAATTTTTTTGGAATGTGTGTAGCTTATTTTTATATTATTTTATTATTTCGATTAATTTAAGTAACATCAAAGGTATAAAATGCTGTGCCAGTCCAAAAAAGCACTGCATTCCATAGCAATAAGAACGTAAGGATAAAATTTAATCTCGGCAAAAATACTTCAATTAAAAACTCAATCAAGATCGGTAGAACTCATTTTCAGAGGTATAAAAAGAATTTTGTTCGATCTACATCATAGGTATGATTGAAAGCATACGTGGAAAAAAACAGTGGAGTAACTTCATTTCGCTTCCACATTATTTTAATGGGGGAAGTTATTGGAATTGCAGTTATAATTCATTATGTCCAATTATAGACCGGGTAGAAGTTGGAAGCAACATATTTTGTCTCTTAGTTTATTTCTTAGTACTTCTTAAATTTTCGTGTACCTACCATGTCATCTGTCAGTACGTCAGGTAAAGAAGTCCGATACAAACTTTAAATTGTTATAACTTTTGATAGAGTAGACCAATTTTAATAAAATAAAGCCTTGAGTTAAGGATTATGAGTGTGTTTCATCCATTTGTTCTGTCAAATCAGCCGTTTTGGCGTGATGCTGTTTCAAACATAGGCAAACAGAGCCGCCTTCAACTTTCAATTTTATTATAATTGAGTAAAAAGATAATAGATACATGCATAGAAATACAATAACAAACATAAAAATTATACAGTACAAAGGGGAATTTAAGTTTCTCGTGTAAATGATACAAAGTCGTACACTCGTTTTATTATATTTACAGCTGCAGAGTTCTCCGTGAAGTTTATCTTACAACTCGGTGCGGCGAGCGCTGTGGATGATGACGAATAACTATAATCTGTTCTACAAGTTTCGTGATGGAATTGTACAGGCAACAGAAGAGTAGCTATTCCGCTTGTATATACAAATGTAGCAACGTTATCAGTTTTTTTTTTGTAGCAGGTCTGGATTTTCAACAATTTTTAGCGAAAAAAGCTGGACTAGCGGGACTGTTATGTGGAAATATACTGAGGACTCATAGTAAAAACAGGTGTAAAATCAGATGTTTTGGAAAAAAATTACACATAGTTTTCGGGACTTGGTTTTTGTTTTACATTTAATGATTACAGTCCGAGTTTTTAAGTGACTAACCCTATCGTTAGGTGCTTGAATCTGGTCGGTTAGGTTACGGTATAGCAAAGACTGTCATCTTAATAAAAGAAAAACTAAAAACAAGTTTACTAATCCACAATTTCAAAATTACATAATTGTAATTTATAATCACCTATGTATTACATAAGCATGTGTAATATATAAGCACGTGTGTATT
>LGAG01000871.1:70736-129725 GCA_001278395.1 Lerema accius | reverse complement strand
ATGACGCGTTACATAAGTGAGAGGGGATCGAACAACGCGTTATGTAACATTATTTTTTTATTACTAAATAACCTGGGAAACATAATTCTATTAAGTCAGCAAAATGGCTACCTTTTTAGGTGAAAATGCTCATTACGTTACGTAACGTTTGAGGAGAGGAAGGGAGGGTACGGAAAAACGTAACGGCGTGTTACATAAGTGGAGGAAGGATCTTCAAAATATGCGGTACGTAACATTACATAATGATCTTGTAACTTAAAAGCCTAAATAATTACTTTCGGACCTACGCTTGGACAAACAAATATACAGTCACACCCACATACATCTTTGTATATTTGTTTAGAAAGCCCTACTGGATAATCCTGTGTAAAAATTTCGCAGTTTCAATAATATTACATACATACATGTAGAATTGATAACCTCTTTCTTTTTTGAAATCGGTTAAAAATACTTTAAAGCATTTCACAGGGAAACTATAAATCTTGGCTATAAAAGGATATTCAACAAGCGCCGTAAGATGCGACCTAGTACACGTCTTACGAAGTGAGCCGGGCTTCACATTTGAGACATAAACCTCTCTGGGACGAGAGGATTGCACGTTCTAAACAACTTTCAAGCGCTTCAGTCCAGTCGTTGCGATCGGATTTGGATTTGATTCTTTTAAACACTAAGTTGGTAAGAGAGCAGTTAATACTCCAATGTTGTAACTGTATAATTTTATTATACAAGAGAATTTTCCCGCCCTAGGACATCTTTAGGTGGGTATATTAGTACCTTAGATCCAGCTCAGGGGAATTTGTGACCTTATGACCCCATAAACAGTTTCTGAATAACTATGATACATTTTTAATTTAATTATACAAAAAAAAACTGACTTGTTATAAATATACGCTTGTTATATAGACATGAAACCGATCAAATCGGAGTTGTTTTTTTTCTTTTGGGTGTGACTGAGATGGGAAATAATTACAGTAATGAAGATAAGGACGCATGCAATGTGACGCGGAACACTTCTTAGATTATTAAGGACGTAACATTTAAAAATATTTTAAATTTTATAAAGAAAGTCTAAGTTTAAATTTGACAACCCTGTCATGATTTGATTATAATTGATTGATAACTAATTAACAGGTAACAGCTGCAGGTGACAATGTGATTTATTTATTACACCTCAAGTCACACATGAAGGGAAGTACAGTATCAAATTCACGTTGATTTAGAAAGACTAAGCTATAAGTGTTTAAAAATGTGAAGGTGAAAATTAACGTGAACTGTAATGGGATGGTATTCTGTTGTTTAGTTTTTCATTAACAAAGTGGTACCCGGAATGATTTTGCATCATTATTAAAACTTGGTAATGTATTCAATGGTTTATTTAAAGCTGTACTAAATATAAATAGTAAATATTTAACGATGTGATGTGCCTGATTGGCTACTGGTCGCATAGTTACTGATACATTAACTTAAAATATTATATAGGAAAAGTAATCGCGCGGAAAAAGTGCCGTGATGCAAAATAATTTTCGCTGTTCGGTGCAAATCCGACTACAATTGTTAGGGATATCATTACATAGAAATTGTTAAAAACCCCATCGACTTTCATTGTATTCAAATTAAAACAAACATGCCTACTTCTTAGATGTAACTAGATACTATGTTTCCTTCACTAGTTCGCTGTCTTACACTATATAACAAGTACCTAAATATTTATATTTTTAAACGCATATCGTTTAATAACATACAAAAGCTGGGAAAAATTTCCGTACAGCCAACCTTACCACAATTTCACATACGTTTAGACTCGTAATGTGACGCATTGTACGCTATAATAGAGAGAAATAAATTTCCGAGACCAAGAGAATCGTGAGGTTTGAAAGAATGAATGAACGTATTTCAGAACTCGTTTCGCCACACTTTTATAAGGCACTTGTCATAAATAAGGCGTGTGATGAAACGCGATCGAAAAAATTTTCTTTTCCGCATAGAAAATGATGCTTATGTTACACTTCAGACCTTCAAATTGTCGTCGTCGATGTGATGCTTCGTTTTTACGTGGAAAAAAAAGAAAACTACTTTCGTATTTATTAATGTCATCGCGCAAGGATACGACTGAAAAAATTGTCAAGTCGGTTGAATTAATATCAAGTAAAAGGAATCCTCAATACTTTTTTGGTACTGTTTGTGTAAAAACATATTTGTTTTCGTTTATTAAAAAAATATAAGCAATTCAACAACTTTTGCACAAATATGTAAGATTTTCTATGTATAAGTAATATTAGAACTATACTTCAAAAGTCTAGGTGAGGTCTGATACGAGTATATCTATCATTTACGATAAAATCCTAAACTTAATTTATTATTTTAAGTTACCATCTTACCGCTTACTTTTTCACGTCAGACACATAGAGTTGAGGCATCGTTTGTTTTCAATTGCTTGAATAAAATAAAACGAGTTTGAAAGAAAAAAAATATTAAAGCAAAATTTAATAAAACATTCTGGCTTCCTTTCAATAAAATATGAAGTTGCGTCAGATATGAAAACATTTCAGGACATTGCCTAAACTCAGCTGGCGAGGAAATAAAAAATGAAATCGTAAAGATGGGTAGGTGCTTTCGTAGATTGAGGGTAATTTAGGAAAATGAATTATTAATAACATAAAAAAATATGTAGAGAATTTCCTAATAAGCGGGTTAAGTCGCATCATACACTTTCTAAACTCAGAGTTAACAACGGAATAGTATGTAATGAAATGAATAAATGTTAGTGTCAGTATGTATAAGTAAGCTGACTCATACTAACTTATACTGGACTATGGCCTGTACCCCTCACACTAAGAGAGGAGACCAAAGCCCAGCAGTGGGACAGTTATGGGTTGTGATGATGAAGCTGACTCATACGGCTCAATGGCAATGGCACCATGCCGAATCGTCGTTCAAAGGGTCCTGTGTTCGAATCTCAATGACGCAGGAATTTTAATGATAAATTTAAATTTCTGTTCTCAGTCTGCGCGTGTCCTTCTCTGTGTGTAGTCTATTTATCTCAATAAACAGGAAATCTTAGTGACGGGCTATAAATAAGTGTAAAGCGTGATGCATGTCCAAAAACACTCATAGTTTTCTGACTGCACTGCATTTGGGGATTGCAGAACAATATAGGAAGTAGGATACAAAATTGATAGAGTGAATAAGCTGGGGAATTGTGAAAGAGAGAGGGCACTGAAAATCTATAGAAATCTAATCTATAGAAATAACCCATTTACGAATATAACTTGTTTGTGCTTTGAGATGAAACTTTGAGCATTAAGAAAAAAAAAGTGTAAGAAGGGTAAGTAAGGTAAGAGAGTAAGTAAGAAACGCCGTAGGCTGGAGTAAAGAGTCATTTCTCGGTGGCTCAAAAAAAATTGTACTTATACCAAATATTGACTCTAATATCGCTGAAAATATAACATAAGTTTTAAAAACGATATAGATTTGTAAGTTACAATGTTTTCTATAAACAAAATGGAATATAAAGCTTCAGTGCTTATATTATTCTCAGAAACGTATTTCCTCACGTGTGAGGTACTCGGAAGTGTTCACTAGATTCGCAATCTCAAAGAAAAGGAAAACTTATCTTGTAAACTAAACGTTGACAAAATTTTAACTACGTATATAACTTAGTAACTATTGTATACTTACGTGATAAATCTTTTAACATAAATTAATTTGTTAACTTGATTATATTGTCCTGATTTTTTTATTGCCGCAATATTAAAAACATATCTTAAACTACAGAACTGATTGTACCTAATAAAAAGTTATAATGATAGACTAATAATAAAATTGTATTTTTATCTACAAGAGATTAATATACAAGTTTAAACTTTTGTAAATTTTTTGAATTATAATGGGAACTCTAATTTATCAATTCTTCAACTCGTCTATCAATTCTTCAACTTTATACTTATAAGGTTTGTTCCGGGTTCGACTCCCATATTCAGGGGGAGGTAATTTATCTGAATTTTTACCAATGAAAAAATCTCGTAAATTTTAACATTTTTATAACAGCAATCCAGCACATTCTATTATGTTAACAGCCACATAACTATTATCTCCAAGACATTTATTATATGGGCTGTAAAGCCATTTTAAAGTTGTCCAATAAAAGGAATGATAAAACCACTAAGATGTACCATTTCATATGACGACGAGTGTAATACGACTATAACTCAGACTCCAGTAAGTGAGTACTCGCAGCTTTTAGAATACTTACTACCACTTACTAGAGAATAACTCAGTACTTTATCTCCATACAAACATGTGCTATTGAATTAATTTGTGCTGTCTGACTTAAAATTCATCATGTAATTGAGAACAATGGTAAACTAAATTAGCAGTCATTTATAGATAAAATAAAACCTGAATACTAAAAAAATATTTTGGGGTAGGTATAGCCTAAGTCATTTTTATAAATTCATCCGATTCAATGATACCTCACATGTTGAAAAAACCCGCAGTCTTTTGAGCTGAAGAGCCAGTCAAAGAAATTACATACATACTTACGTACATACATAGGTATACCTACGTTCTAAAAAAACTTTAACTTACTCTGTTTGTGGCGTTGTTGAGTAATAAATAATTAAGATAAAATATTTAGAGTCGTATTTTAATACTGAGTGCTCGACAGACCAGAAAAACTTGACACAAATCATAATCGAAAATATGTCGAAAGTATTTGTAGATAATTACTGAATATTATAAACATATAGAGTACTTGGAAAATATCAGTGTTACAATATTTTTATTTTCAGGACAGTCAAAAGTTAATTAATTACCTTTGCCAGCAAGGAGACGTGTTCTAGCTATAAATTTATACGATACAACTGCAATAAAAGTGCACTAAAGCTGAGTTATTCCTTGAATCGAAGTATTTCAGTACGAGTTAGTGTTTCGGTAGTCATAAAACTCTATACTAGTTTTCGTCACACCAGAAATAACATTTGAAAACAATAAGTCGAAGTTGATAATAGTCAGCATAAATAGGGATTCATAATCTAAAAAAGTTCTATTTCTATGATCACAGCTAAAGTTATATGATAAGATACGAGTATTGTACGTAGTTCATGCGCAAAAAAGTACACGTGGAATAATGCCTTCATAGAAAAATACATTCTAGCGAACATCGTAGTGTTCATAAAATCTCAGGCGCGCGACATGAGCATATTCGATTTAAACGTGGCGCAAAACCTCAGCACTGTGTGTAGTCATTATGTAGCATTAACACTGTTCGTAGTTAGGATCTAGTCACACTGCGTTTAGATTACGGAAGCCATGGAAATATTTTAGTAGGTATAAGCCCCTCTAAGCAAAAGTGAGATTCTACCTACTTTTACATATTCTGGATTCAGGCTCAGGACCGATCGGAGTGGCTCAAGTTATGGGAGGTCTACGTCCAACAGTGGACATCAAAAGGCTTGGATGGATGGATGACATTATCTTACATAAGTGTATCCAAGTGTTCTCTATCTTGTTTCAACTTCAGCTTTCTAGTTCTAATGGTCTCTGAGCTATATCCAAGACATATACCGGACAGATAGGCGGGACTATAAGTTCACCAAATTTTCTATGTAACCCCAAAAAGTTTCCCAAAATGCACTGCAAAAACGTATCATTACTCTGGTCTAGCTTCGTACAATACCATAAATTTGCCGCCGAAACTAGCCAAATACTTGCTCAATGCGACATATCGGTTGTCAGCTCTCATTGGCGTCCACGTCAATGACGCCGATATGATAATCCTATAGTCCGTACTGCAATTGCTGCAATCGCAATGTAATACCCAGATAGCGAGCTGTTTGCAGCCGGTATTCAATGCCGTTAACATAATGGGTAGCCATTCACGTTGCGTCGATTGAATACCTTGGGCAGTACGTGGGGTAGAATACTGAAATATTGTATGGATGTTTTTAGGGATTCGTAATAAACTAGGAACCCTTAATGTTTCACCATGTTTGGGCGTCTGTCCCCATCATGTGGGGTACACGATAATAAAGTATTTTAAAACATTATTGATCTCTTAAGACTATCGTTTGATTAAGGCATCCGTTTAGGAGGTAATCAACTTTAAAGTGCAAGTTTTTGGTACAGTCAAGTCATCCCAACTGCCGGTAAATTGTTGGTTTAAAAAAGCTAAAAATAATGATAAGAGTAGTATGAATAAATAGATTTTAAATGTAAACTATTATGGAATGTCAAGATTAACACGGTACAAAGTAATAAAACAATTACGGAACCTTACATTTCGTCTGGCCTGATTCGCACTTAGCAGATTTTTGTACTCTGCAATTTTGTCGGGAAAATGGGATGTTGAAATAATCATTCGCCTGTCTGTTTCTATTTCTCTGACATAACCAATTTTCTGTAAACAAATGGACGAAAAAAGTCCAAATTATATTGGTGACTTAATGGACGGGGGATGTAAATAATTGGGGAATTTTCGGATTAATTATGGAATAATGAATAAATAATATAACGTAAAGCTGCTATTTATCGGACACAAAAATAAGTAGTCATTATTATTTAAAATTAGGTAGATAGGCTACATGTTTAAATAAGATTTTTAAACTTATTGCTAAAATTGACGTAGTCGGGTAAGAACAGAAGAATATATTATAAAATAAAGAAAAAGAAGTGTAGAAAGAAAAAAAATTATTGACTCTAAAGCTCTCACTAGGACACGATGAGTCGTTTAGCGGCTAAAAGAATCCCATATTTAAATAACACGGTTGCGTCTATAACTTTTAAAACAAATAATAGACTTTTCATTTATCTATTTTCAAATGACCCTTCAAACATTTTTTGGATGATATTTATTTTATATATTTCCTAAGCCAGGCATAAAAACGCCGATACTCAAAAAATACATTTTAGTATCAACCAGTTATTTCCCAACTAACTGGATACATTTCAAATAGATAAACCCGTTTCCGCTGTCACAAACTGTCCAAATAAAGCTGCCTATGAAATACCGTTCTGATATCACCATATATATACCAGTCAAACATTACGTAACAAACGAACTTATCCTATTTGATGTAAGGTTTTTTTAATCACTGACGAGTTCATTGACACCGGATGACAAGTAGTCGTAGATCTACCAATGATTAGTGACACTTAAGACCTTTTTAATTTGAACAACACGATAACTACAACAGCGGGTGCATACTTGCATGAAAATGTTTTACATGTCGTTTCACTTGACAACAGTGACGGGAATTAAATTTTCATACAAGTACACTTTCAGTGCTGTTACTGTCATTATAGATTCATCCGAACGAAGAACCGATCATTGGCATCACTGATCCGTTTTTAGGGTTCCGTACCTAAAAGGTAAAAACGGGATCCTATTACTAAGCCTCCGCTGTCTGTCTGTCAGCAGGCTGTATCTCATAAACCGTGATAGCTATAAAACCGAAATTTTCACAAGTAATGTATTTTTGTTACCGCTATACCAACATGTACTTAAAAATAAAAATATTAACGGTCATCCAAAAAAAAAAGTTAAAAAAAAAAAGATTAATTTTGCGTCCCCATACAATAAATGCTTTTCAAGTGCGTGAATCCGATTCGCACTTGGCCGGTTATTGGATACTTACCTATAGAATGAAACAAACAAATAAGACGCTTGCTTCTCAAACCTCCAGCCCACACGAATCTATGAAGAATTTGAGGGTAACATATGAGGTGCCTTTTTAGAATTCTCAATAAACTCAGTTCCTGCTTCTATATCTATAAAAGTGTAATAATTTTAAGTTTAAACACAACGTGACCGCGACTGTAGACGTATCTTGTAATGGAATACCCAGGTAGTGTTGCGAGTGTGGAAGGAAAAAAGTTTTATATTGCATTGTTCATACCAGTACAACATACTGAGATAAAAGATAATTTACCTTCCTACATTATGAATTCTCAGCAATAACTCAATACTGTACTTCAGTAATATTTGCTAGCTTTCTGTTTAATTGCTAACCAAGTAAGTACTAGATTTTTTTGCTACTTAGATAAAAAATAGACAGTAGATAGATATTGAATAAGCCTCATCGCTAACCACAGACGATTAAATATATAGACTGAGACTTCGGAACAAATGAGTGTAGTAGAAAAAAAAAGTAGTTATCTAATAACAACGTTTCCCGGTACACTGCTTGACAGGTACGTGCTCTGTGACATACGTCAAATCGTAAAAAAAATGACTTCATTTTTTTCTGAAGACTTCATTTTTTAAGACTTAAATTTTTTGGTCTGAGTCGCTAACATAATTATAAAAATCAATAGACTTACTTAAAAGTTACTTAAATAATTCACTTCAGTTTTCTAGGACGAGCTCAATGATAAACGCCAGTAAGTAAATAAAAAAATATATATTTTAAAAAACAAAATACGTCTCACAGTCTGTCTAGATTTTAATTAAATAGTGATTAAGTGAACCCTTGATTAAGTCGCTCTGACGGACGATAACCGCCATTTTACTTGTCAGAATTTTAAATATCGAATTCAAATGCAAATTGGAGGCATATTACGAAAGCTAGCCGCCGAAAAAATATTTTTCGTTGAAAATTTTGTAGTCAATTTTCAGAGTAATATTTTTGTAACAAATGAAAATTAAGTTTTTTTTTACTCAATTGCGATTGAAGGAGGGTAATTTTTTTGAACTCATGTATATATGTATATTTTGTACGCTCTACAGTTCATACAAATTAACGGATTTTGGTGTGTGAGATGTCATTAGAATCATATAAAGCCGGGTCCAGACATTTGCCAGATCCGATCACCGTATCCGTATCTGCGTATTGTATCAAGCCCCGTATCAAGTATCATGATACGCGTATCATTTCCCGTCCACATTATGCGATCATGATACGCGTCGACGATACGGATACGGTGATCGGATCGGGCAAATGATACATGTCTGGACCCGGCTTTAATGTATTAAAAATGGTCACCGTTACCAAAGGTCGAGGAATTACCGTAGAACATCGCATTGCTGGCCAAGAAGTAGAAAGTAACAATAAAAAAAATACTGGCTCTAAAACTTGAATTCAGAGCAAAAAGAAAGAGATATAATTATTAAAATCTATTTGCGTTGAAAAAAGTAGATTTTCCCGACAACTGACACAATATTTGTATTGAAATCCTTCAGTTCAAGGTAAATGTAGTTTTATTGTTGTTTTATTACAATTTTGTACCTCTCAGTACGGAGATTTTTATTTCTAGGTCAGTAATAGAATTCAGATTTATTGCTATAAAATTATTTGTAGGTACTGTTGTTTATTGTTTCCCTTTGTTATTTGTCTTTTTGATTACTGCTACAAATTCTTTACTTGTACTTTATAATGGCTACCTTAAAATTGAATAGCTCAATTGAAAGTACTTACCTACGTTTTGACTATTAAACTGAAATTCCTAACCAACATGGACAACACAAATAACACATCACTAACACCCATGATCCGAGAACAAACATTTATCTGTCACATAAATATCTGCCCCGGCCGGGAATCGAACCCGGGACCCCTCGCTTCGCAGGCAGGGTCACTACTAACTAGTCTACAGGGTCGTCGTAGGTAGACTAAAGGATCAAAAAAGTATAAGACAAAATATTTAGCAGAACACCGTCTGCCTATTCTTCTAGGATTCGTATAAATAATTCGATTTTGCAATACGAAAATCTAAACACGTAATATCTGTAGGAGTAATGTCACTCCGTAGGCCACCTAATGGTTTTAGTTTTCTTTACAAAATGAATAATTCAAAACACAATATTAACTTTCGGGACTTTCTCTATTGGGAACGTCTTGAACTCAAAAAATACTTGCAGAAGCGAAGAAATGTTAAAGACCCGTATGGTAAAGCAGTTAACATGTTAATTGAGTCCTGGGTTTGATAACGAGCGAGGCAAAAATTAAAATGTTTTTAAATTTCCGTTTTATTTCTGGATATGTACTCGTATGTGTGTTCTTCTTGTCTTCATCTATAATCTATGGCCCTAGAGATACAGAAAATCTAAGTGTTGGTATTGTTTATTGTTATTTATGTAAGTATTTATCATTATTATACCATTATAGATCTAGCGATTTCATTGATACTAGTAATGCTAAAGAAAATCTGTCTGTCTGATACCTCACGAATTACGATAAATTTTATGTAGATTGTATGATCCTGGGACAATAAATCCTTCTGACAAAATATTAATGTCTGTCTCGTTAATTAAACCTGGTACCTGTAACACTACCAACTTAACTATGAAACGAAATAAAAATTACGAGCTCTCAGAATTATAGACAAACTGTACACCAATAAAATGTTTCCTGAACAACGATTGACAAAATTAACGAGACTTTAGAAACTAACTACTGTAAAGAACTTTCAAGAAGTATGAAGCTTCGCTATTTATTGAAGTTTTCTTGTACAATATCATTGTTTCTATGTGAAAAAGATTTTAATTTATTGCGAAACGAACGGTTAGAGTTTCATTGTATTTTTGCATCGACATAATAATTTAGTACCCAATAAATAGTAAGTACTTGAGATCTGTTTTATTTATGGTAATTACCTACATACTGTTTATAAACAATTTTATGCTACACCGCACAAATGATAAAGCAAACTTAAGGTATGCGTAAAATAGGTAGCTATCCAGCCTAATCCATTCATAACACATTAATAAATTTTGTCATTTCAATAAAAAAACATCTTTTTGGGCTAATAAGTTGAATATAAAATTTTGCCTATCTACTTCGATCGTAATCCCTAGAGATTATACCTAGGTTATCTAAATAATCCAACGTGACATCAATCATGGTACTGACAGACCACTATAGCCTAATCTAGATCTTAAGTAGGGTATCTAGAATTCTTAGAATTCGACTTGCTTCAATAATTTGGGAAGGTTTATATACAGGACTTTTGATTGTGTAACGAAAATGAATTCTGAATTTAAATCATCGGCTCAACTTTACCCTACGCGTGGGATTTCGAAGTAACAAGAGTCTATTATTTATCAAAAATTCTGTGGCAAGTCCCTTTCTTTTATTGTATCAAAGACATAGTAGTGCATGCGATGTTTTATTTGCAAACTTTTAACATACCTATACAAAAAAAATGGTTCCTACACAAATTTTTCCATGTTAACATAATATGGTAAATCTTACTAACAAGTACATACCTTCTATTATTTATCAAGAGTGAATGCTTTGGATATTAATTTATGAGATAAAGGCCTTAGTAACTGTAATCCGTCGCCATTAATAAACTAGGCTGCAGTAACCACACAACTTCACGTTTTCATCTCGAAAAAAGAACCAAAATAACACAGCAATGCGCCAAAAATAACTAACTTTGTTCATAATAATTCAAAATGTTGTTGTAAAAACAAACAAATAATAATTCAGTTTGCATATCAAACGAGAAATTTTTGTTTTCATACATTTTTGATGTTGATGTTTTGTTTAGTTGTGTCGTCAATTAAAATTATTTTGATATGAAAATATAGTTAGCTTCATATTTCACGGCGACTGAAACTCATATTGGTGATATTTCAATGAAACTTTCGAGTTTTTTGACGTCGCTCAAATTTATTTGCGTTATTCGTTTCACCGTAGTCGCAAATACGTCGAGGGAAAACGTAAACAAAGATGAAATTCACGGGTTGATGGACAGAACGAGTTATTACGGTAACATAGGTACTTCATAGCCATGATAGGGTAGTGGTTTGAACGTTGATCTCCCGGACGGGAGTTCCTGCATTCGATCCTTGGCATACACCTCTAATTTACAAAAAGTTATGTTTGTATTTGAAACTAATTATTACTTGCTACGGTGAAGGAAAAAATCGTGACGTAACCTGCATACCTGAGAGTTCTCCATAAAGTTCTTAAAGGTGTGTGAAGTCTGCCAATCCGCACTTGGCTATCACATTGCAGACGAATTATGTGACACCGCACACTTCATAAGTTGAATTCCTTTAAGCCGTTTAGATTGTAGAGCAGAAAAAAATGCATAAATTATTATACACAGTCTTATGTGTCGTATGTCATACGTAGTGCCATACATACGTACGAAATAGATTACTTTCTTTCTAGCAGAGTCGGGTAATAAGAAAACAGTTTGACCAACACAAAAATTTATTACGAGTTACCTGGAAAATATTGCAGTGGTTATGAGTTTACTGCGCATGTTACTTCGCGGTTTATTACTCCCATTCAGAGGTTATAAAAAAAGAAGAAGTATCTTTCATTAAAGTATTTCAATTTGCAACACAATAATGTGTTGAGATAATTATTTTAATAGGGAATAGGGAGTAACTATAAAAACTAATGTTTGATTGCGGTGTACCTTCACGGGGAAATAGAACGCAAAATAGTAGAGGTACTTAATGTAAACAAATTCTACTCATCCCATAGTTTTATAATCTCGTATTAAATATTTATTAAAAACTGGTTTTTGAGATGAAACCTTAAATGTTTGGTATAAAAATAAAACAAGTTGATTACATGTAGTTATTGCGTCGAGCTCTAAAATGAGTGCAATAATTTTATTTAAATGAAATAAGTTCTTAAATTCGATCTGATTTACAATATTGCGTTAAAAAGTTTTGACTTAATGAAAAATTTGAAACGGCCGTTTCCTCGTCCCTTATAACGACGATTCTTTCCATTTCTGCTACTGATTTCTTAGAGAAACAATAGATTTGTTTGGAACAATAATAAAATATTCTTTGGAATATTAAAAAGTAACTTTCAAAGCGTTTAGGTATTCATATAAAAGTCATTTATGCTGAGTGTTTTTCAATTACGCATCTTCGTGGAATATAAATCAGAACGGCTGTTATTAGGGCCTGTCTGCGCCTTCAGTCATAACGGATATTACCTACTTTATTATATAGTTGTATCTTAAAATTGGTCTTTTGATAGTCTTAAAATATTCATTGCGACAAATCCAGTACTGGAGGAATTTCGATCATTCACAATACATACATATACTGGGACCGCCATACCGTGCCCTATAAAGCTTGGAAACGATAAAAAAAATGTTTTGTCATAAGAGAACACCCCTCCAATTTCAACGCAAGCTAATGGGCTATCAATGCGTTTAAAACAGACTATACTTACACGTGAATTCCTGCAATCACTAAAAAAACTAGTAATCTAATTTGAATGTCAAGTTTTTATCTAGAATGTGCTGGCTGAAGCTTGTCACGATGTCTTGGAAGATTTTTCCTTTATGCAAATATTATGTCGAAGCTTTCCACTCAGTACACCCACATTCTAACAGCTGATTGGACGCAAGTCAGATAATATTTACCCATCTTTCTTTTAAAGAAACAATAAAACTTTGTGTTATATTCCGAAGATTAAAGATAAAGATGAAGAAGTTAAATGGGTTATAAGGGTTAAATATATCCTAAAGGTTTCCTAAAACTTCATTTTAAGATAGTTGGCTACCATTTAAAATTTAGAGTGAAACTTGGCCATCAAATACATGATTCTAGAGTGAAAAGTTTTCATTTTCTTTACAACCCACTCAAGATAATAGCTACTAAGAGCCGGCTTGGTATCTTTTAAGTGAATAATCGTAAATTTTGTTTGTCTTCGTCTAGTTACCTACTCAAAGTTCGTCTTCAAAGTGGGTCTGTCAATAAAACATGACGGTAACTCTCTGCATTTTACTTTATTACATTACATTAAAAATTGCCATCAATTTTTTTTTGTTCTTAAAAATTACAGTTATATTTAAGTCTAACCATACCGAAGAGAAATTGAATATTTTTCAGATCCTATGCTGTCATGAGAGTCGATAAAAGTTAGCCGTTTGGTAGTAAATATAATTTTATTTCAAAAACTTTTAACTTTTTTAATGATGACAGGATAATGAGGTGAGGCTACTTCTCATTTCCTTTTCATCATTAATCTCCATTCTCACGTCAGAGTCCAATGTTCCAATCTCTTATTCCGTAAAATAAACGTCGTATGTCGTATCCTCATGGGTCATTATCGTAAATTTTGTTCCAGTGAGTGGGTCAATGTGTAAAATGGTACATAACAGCGGCCGGCGGGCAGTATACAACGATTTTTATAAATCAGTTGCTCCGCCCCCTGTCTTCAGCATTACAAGGGAGTGATAAAGGATGTCGTACCACAATTGGTATCTTATTAAGGTTGAAGAGTATTAAGCTCGATTTTTAACGCCACATACGATTTGAGCAATTGCCATTTAATAGCATGGCACAAAGTTCAGCATACCTACTTATTTTGAGCATGCTTAAAATTTTTATTTTTACACTTACTTTTTACTCGTATGAGTTGGGGCATATTGCGAACACATTAGAACAGAATTTTAAAATATCATGCTTATTGCTAGGCAATAAGAAAAATCGCAGAGTAAGCTCATTACCTGTTTACGCCTGTAAGTTAATGTTTTTATCCGTATGTTATATTCTAATACTTTGACTCGCTCCATCTAACCATATATTCTATTTTTTTTACAGAGAGCTCCCCCCCCCCAAAGTCGCACTACTCAGGTTTTTGTCTTTCTATTAATGAATATCTACTAGTTACAAACATGCTAATGAGCATGCTCTTTTATAAGCATGTGTATTAATGCGTTCCATGCTCCTGTATGCATCGGTCACACAGAAGACGAATATATTGCAGAAGTACCGAGATTCGTTCGCAAACAGTATAACTTCAGGCTTATGGTGTTTGTACACTTCGAATGCTGTACAAGAACTCAAATTCCCATAAATAACAATACAGTTGTTTGGTAGAGGGTGCTCGTATGCTTATCTTTCTCCCCACGTATCGCTTCCGGCGCGGGCCTTCTCAACTTCGGTGCGGTTAGAATAAGACACTTTGTTTGTAAGAAATTTTTGGGTTCTTTGCAGGAGACCATAAAAAAATTGGAATAATGAGCTTGCATCCTCAATACTCTGCCTCCCATAGACACCAGTGACAATCTATTAGGACTAGGTAGGAGGAATGGTTATCATAGTAGTTGTTATCGTTAGTAAGGGGATTGTGGAAGTTATTTTTAGTGGAGGTTAGTCCTATTAGTAAATATTGGTTATCCAATTAGTAATTGTCAGCATTTCTTTCATTTGAAGTTGGTCAAAAGATGTATTACTCCCCTGAAGGCCAAATGGTTACATCTTGTTTATGATGACCCAAGAAAGAAGGTGGTCGCTAAAATGTGACCCAATCCCAGCAGTGGGATAGTACTGACTTGTGATGATAATAAACCAGAGATAAAACATATAACTACCTCCTACTTAGTAGTAACGTGACTAAAAATAATACAAAAGTTTTCGTCGAGATAACCAAGTAAGTAATAAATTAGACACAAGTTCCAGCGCTGAAAGACACCTGTGACATCACGACATCCTTAGCTTATGTATTCAAAAATAGCTCATATGGTTTCGAGATAAAGTTGGATTTTGTTAAGACCTTATAAGTAGCTTAACGAGTGCCAAAAACTAAAGTCCTTGCAATGGCTCATTCCACTTACGAACAGGAAGTTAGCGGTCAATGTGCTGAAAAAGTTTTTCTCATTAGCATTATGGGAATTATCTCACAGATTTTTACCTTCATAATTCAGATTAAACGTGGATTCTTCTCTAATCTCTATTGTTGTGACATAGACCATGTAATTTTGCTGTCCTCAAATTTTTACATCATGTTTTTTCCGTTGCAATAACTATTAGTCTCTCCTAACAATTAACTTATCATTTAGGTTCGTAGTAAGTCGCCAGGCTACGAGCTCTTTGTCTCGCACGAGGCAGCCAGACAGACATACGACATTTTAGGTCAGTACTTGCACTTACGCAACCAGGAATTGCTCAATTATCTCTGCTACCGCAGCTTGGCTACCTAGTGCGTGCCTAGCCTTATAGTCCTTATTGTATTATTAATAGGTAAATAATTCGACTTTGATCTATTTTTAATAATCATTCAGACACAATAAGTTTATAATTCGGTATAATTTAAGTAAATAACAATGGAACTACAAAAAGCTATGTTGTATGTGTCACTCATACATTTAGTTTAGAGATTAAAGCATCACGTACACTAACCTACATTTCATTTACAGACACGTTAGTCGCAAAGCTCCGTTGCCAAAGAGATTATAGGTTTTTATCAATGCAACGGTCGCGTGTGTCCATAAAATTTTCTTAAGCTGTAAAAGGAAAATCTTCTAAATGTCCCTGGATGTATCGAATATGTGGTATTATTACTAAAACCAATAGCCATATCTCTTTAATCCCTATTTTTTTAACTTCAGGACGTAGGTAGACAGATACGGAAATGGAGTTAAGATTTCATTTTAACTAATTTTTTTCAGCTGTATTGACATTATCTAGTCCAATACACAGACCAAAAAATATATAGACGCAGTCTTCGGAACAAAGAAGCGTAGTAGGGAAAAACATAACGTTAATGACTAATGATAACGTTTCGCGGTACATTTCTCGGCAGACCATGCTCGGTGACATACTTCACATCGTAAAAAAAAGAAAAAAATTGAGCTTAGTTTTTTGTTCTGAACACTGAGTCTATTATATTTTTTGGTTTGAGGTCCAATATTTATTCCTTCCCCAATCTACTTACAACAGTGGCTCAAAATACGAAGTATTTTCAATGTAGGTATGTATACATTGTGCTATTTGGGAACTATATACAGGAATATCAACTTACCTTACTACCTCTTATAATTACGTCATCAAGTCAGAAGTTTTCAATCTTTCTCAGATCTCATCATCTCAAATTTAATATATCTTGGCGGCCGAACATCTTAAAAATAGTAGAGGATGTCCTAATTGTTTAATTTAAAACAATCAATACTTAATTGAAGATTTTAAGATAACTATCTCACGGTGCCCCTTTATGTTCCAACGCACAAAGGCTATCAAAGCGGAAACTTTGAAAACCTTCCTACTTCACACTCAAACAACGCACACTTTCAGAACCTCTGAGCTAAGCAAATTAGTTCTAACAGCCGCCTATGTTCGGTTCATTTATTAACGTAACAGCCAAACCATCTCTGCAGGTATCGTTACCAAGTTCAATTTGCGCACATCTACTGCCAATTCACGTTCCGCTGCGTCTCCCTATCCCGAGCCAAATACAGCACGTGCAGTGACATATGCTGGGAACCGCTAGAACGTTCTAGATTTAAGCTTCAATGCGACATTTTGTAAAGTCAAAATCAAAGTTTGATAAAAATTTAAATACCTATATCTCAATTTAGGAACTGACAGTTCACTATTTTTAAAACTCGAAACTTTAATAATTTAAATTACACAAGAAGACCGGCTCTTTACACGAAATTCGACCATTATTTATTATTTCTCAATTAGCGACAGTAACGTAATAATAATAAACGCTAACACACTCATACCCCCGCAGAAGGATTCCCTGTGTCGCCGGTGGCATGGACAACACAAATAACATCACTAACACCCATGACGCGAGAACAAACATCTATCTGTCACATAAATATCTGCCCCGGCCGGGATAGAACCCGGGGCTCCTCGCTTCGCAGGCAGGGTCACTTCCAACTAGGCTATGGGGTCGTCAGTAACAATAATAACGCCATCTAAGAAACGTGCAGATTAACACACATTTTACACTATTACAATACTCGTATTATTACTTATTGGTAATTAGCATCTGATTCTATGGCAATGCCTGCATCGGCTGTATAAAACCTAAATTAATTATTAGGCTATATGAAACCTTAATTATTATTACTGAGATTTAGGTTTGACGTTTGATTAATGTATATCCATTAACGTAGGACATGGATGTAGAGCTTTAAGTAGAGATTGCCTTGTCCTTTAAAGCTCTATCAACTAGACTGAAAGGACAACTTCTGTCAAAGCTGAATTTGGTGTACGGTTTTGAGTACATGTAGATGTTTAAGTATGTAAGTGTATGCAATCATAATTATTGTATCAAAACATTGGATACGAATCCCATAGCCTCTTACATAATTATTGAAATCTCTCATGCTGTTTGGACTGTAGAGCGTGCCAAAGAAATTGCCAAATATACATACACTCCCAAAAAATGCCTATTTTGGGAGCGGTTGGGTAAAAAGACATACATACCTACTTAAATTTAGACATTACTGAGTAGTATGTATAAAATACTTAATGCGTTTCTTACCTCATTATTAACAATTAACTAAGTTATAACTTGTAGCAGAGATACAGGGTAACTACACGAAGTTTCGGCAAAGACTAATCTATATTGGCCGATTTCAGGAAACCGAAGCAAATCGAAATTGGAGTTACTAACGGAATTATCCACTGCTTCGAAACGAAAAAGAGGAATCGTGCAATTTGATTGCTTCATTCTATCTTCTTGGCCGCTTGTTTTACCAATATAGAATCTAGCTACCCATTAACTGTATTATTATAAATGACATCATACACGAGTTTGAGATTTGTGATACTAATATATTTATTTTTCAATTTAAAACAAATGTTACATAATTACACTTTTTATAAATTTACACAGAACACAGTCACAATAACTTTATTTTGTGATAGTCATCTGACGAAAGCCCCCCTTAATAGACAGGTGACGTTAAAATTAACATCTTTCAGTCTATATTGTCGAGTCTATAGAAAATAAATTATTTGATGTAATGAGTTATGGTTGAATTTCGAGTACTGAACGAGACCTCTAGTAAAAATAAAACGCGTAACGTGTAGGTACTCCAAAACTTAATGGATCAGAAATGTTTCGGCTTCGTGGATTTACTCAGATGCGTGACGAAGTTCAAAAGTATAGGGTGATTGTACCAGTGATGGATACAGTAAGAAATCGCTTTAGAATAAAATAACATATTATGTAACAGAGTTTGTACTGCTCTAAACCTTTGAATGTGTATTTGAACACCAGATATTTCTCTACCAAATGACTTAGAAATACATCGTCAACCCTAGCAAATCTTACAAACCTTAAAAAGAAATTTCACATTATACGTAGTTCGCATTTACTTCAAAAATATGATTGCAAAAATGGGACTTAATCCTCTAACTTAATCCTCGGCTGAATTAATCCTTTAACATTAAGTAACACGTGACTTAACGAGCTATGGCTAAATTTCAGTCCTCTAATAACTGGCTATACACACACAATAAAACGTGTTTATTATACAAAGTTATGATTAAATCATACTTCACCTGACTATGTAATAAGCAATCTAAGTTTCGTATTTACGCCTCAACATTTCCTCATGCACTATTAAATTCATACAACCAAGTTCATAGAAAAACTACTACTAACTAAAACTACTCAATAAACGTTGTTATAGTGTTAAATTCATATAATTAGTTTAAGGTGTATATCACCTAGCTATTGGAAATTATTCTTAGTTGTGACCGCCCTTTTTTACACCAGAATTTTACCGATGTCCTCTATAGTAAGTAATACCGGCTAATCTTCCTCTTAAGCAGATAATAAATTGTCCAAACCATTTTTCATTAATCTTAGCACTTAGGAAGATTAAATAAGTATTAGGGCTGACTACCTAAGTATTCTTATACCGGAGTAAAAACTCATTAATTTTCAAGTTTGGTAGTAACTTTATACATATATTCGGTTTAGATGCGACTTCCGAGTATCTGAGTCATCAATGTAGCAAAGCTTACAGGTAAAGCTTTTGAAAAGCTCTAGGTTTGTTTTGCGAAAAAATTATAAATACTGACTCCTGAGGTCTCTTTGCAAAATATAATTTTATTGTTATCAAGCAATAGTTGATATTTTTATTAGTTACCTATCACTAATAGGACTTAATAACTAAATAACGATCCTCACTATAGTCTCACAGTAAGTGATTATCGCTTTGCAAATTACTTCTCCTACAGTAAAAAAATTATATAATTGCCATCAATATTACACTTTTAGTCACTCATTGAATGTCATTGAAATCCGTTCAGTAATTTCTGCATGACGCGGTAACATACACAAAAAGAACAAAAATATTACTATACTCTATTTCCTTTACAAAGTCCATATTTTTCAACATTTCCCAAGAAATCCTATTTGTAACTTAACAATAATAAAATCTTTACACATTTTATTTAGCACCTGTAAAAACATTCTGCAACTAATATTTTACTAACTATTACTAGCGATTCCTTCCACTCAAAACTCTGCCAAGTATTTACTATACCTCGCACAGTTCATAATTCAGAGAGACATACGAGTACAGTGTACTGTAACCGCAGAGAGTCTACGTAGTTGTCAAAGCTGACAGTATCAGTTTAAGCTCCCTGAGGGTAGCACGTTGTGTCCGAATCGAACAAAGTTCCCGCGCGTGATTAAAAAAAAAATATTTTGTGTTGGATTTGTAACTGTAATTTGTGTGTAAGGTGTGGTGTTTTATTTTATAGGGGTAAGTTTTTATTTTTTTATTAAAATCTCGTTAGTGTAAAGTTGAGCGAGTTATTCAAAATATCTTGGAAAATATTGCTTAATCTTTATTGTGTTTCAAAATTGCTTTTTTATAAATTCTGAGAATTTTATGGTCTACTTGAAAACATTAGATTTAAACTTTAGTTTTATTTAAAGTAAATTCTATTAATAATTACATAAAAAAACCTTGTTGATTTATATCCAGTCTAAGCATTCGAGTTACAATTTTTCCGTTTAGGAATTGTAAACAAAATGAAACTAAGTTACTGAATAATTATATGATTTTACTAATTTAATTATTTTTTTATAACTACGTAAAAATGATTATATTTACGACGAAAAAGCTACAAATAGTAAATCATCCTTAAAACGAAATAAATTTGAAACAGCTTTTATAATTTTTCTACTTCAGCGAAGGTCGCAATCACGGCCAAGAGAATTTTTAACTGAATCTTCTCAGTATTAGAACTACTGTTATTATTTATCGTGTAAATAGGATTATACGAGAAAATGAAATTTTATCTCTGGTATAACGATGTAATTAATGTACTTTGATTAATAACTATTGCGATGTTATAATAAATTAGAAGACCAGACAGACGTTAATTTTTTTAATCTCTAATAGTTTAATTAGTTCGTTGATACCTTGATTTTCCTACACCGGCAGTCTGACTTTCAATTATCATTATGAAAGTCTTTCAATAACTAATAATTCGTTTGATTCCTTGAAGCATCTCGACAAAGCACCAGTTACGAACCAGATTTAATCCTTTTTCTTATAAATCGTTTCAGGCGTTTAGGATGACTTCAGTGAGAAACTTTGCTTAAGATTTTATATATGGAAAACTAACAGATGAACTAAAATATGTTACTGAACACATCTGCACGTTCTTTTAGAATTATTATATAAAATAATGAAGCACAACGCTCACGTATTCACCCACGCACTACGAGTACTAGGACCCTATGTAGGTGGTACAAGATTAACTTCACAAACAGCTACGATACGTACAAAAATGTGTTCATATTTAAAAATAAAGACTTCTGATTGACCCATTTGGCGACCCATATTGTGAAATGACTTACATATAGACCACCATTAATCTGAAGTCAAGCTTCGGATGAGAATAAAACCTGGAACCCCCTCTCAAAGTCACTACTAACTGGGCTACGGTGTTGTTAAACATTGCTTACACAAGGCTAAACACTAAATAGTTAAAAAAAAAAACAAAATTCAAATTTTTTTCATGTATTTATCAATAATACACTTATGCATGTCAATGTTTTTTAATCTACTCTTAATTCGTTAAGGTGGTGCTTTGAAATGGAGGAGAAGATGGAGAAATAGACTCCTCTGCACATTTAAAAAAAGTAATAATAATACAAACAATTGGTTACAAAAAAGTAACAGTTAATTTCCATGCGTTTTTTGTTTGTTTTGTTTTGCTTCGGCACTAAACGATACTATATCATTGTATTCCGCAATATGATAAATTTACCTAATCCCAACCTATTCTAACTAGGCTTACTGATTAGCGACGGTGTAGGGAGAGTAATTATCGCAGTAGCCGACCTTCCATCCGTCCACAGCGCCCATTTGTCTTCGGTAGAGCCTGACATTTTGGAGCACTAAGTACGCGCTGAAGCGTTCATAGCTCGGCGGCTTGAGTACATGCGAAGTGTGTACGAAGTTAAGCAATCCTACAATATGAAGCGTTGTCACGAGATCTTTAGATTACTCGTTTTGAATTCCTGGCTGGCAGAGGATTTTTTTCGAAATTTAGAATTGGAATTTGAAATTTGAATATTCGGAATTGCTTCGGTTATAAAAAATTAATCTGTTAGCATCATTATGAACTGAGCGATGGAAGTATAAACATACGAGTATTGTTCAAATATCATAAATTATTATTATCCTATTGAAGTTGTTAATTTTGTTATATTGTGAAGTAGATAATGTGAAGTAAATGATATGAAGTTAATATTGTGAAGTAGCCGAGTGAATTTATTTAAACTTCACTACAAGTAGATACTACAACCCACCCCTGGAGAAGGGAGTATCCTCAATCTAAGGTAGGGTTTACTACCCTGTTTTAGGGTCATTGCGCTATATGGATAGTTTTTGATATAATTATAATGGCTTCTCCACATATTGGCACATATACATAATATGTTAGGTACTGGAACTGAAATACGAGTAGGTACATAATGTATACGGGAACTGAAATGTTAGTTGCTACCTATATGTATATGTTCATCTCTTTCGAACACTGTTTTATTATGAGAAGTAAGTTTTAACAGATGACGTTTCTGAATTCCATTTTTGAAATATTCGAGTAGTACCTTTATACTCGTTGATTTGATACTTATAAATGTTGAATAATTTATGTTATTCTGATGTAATAATTTCTGCCATCAACGACAGCGCTAGAAAAGCCGACAACGTCAACTCCTTTGAAAATTGTTTAAATTCTCCATAAGTTTTAATCTAAATTATTAATATTCAAGTTAACGCTTCTTTAAGTACGTTCGTCCGTTTAATTTCCACTCGAGAAAACTTAATGCAAATTTTCTTCATGATTATTTAATAACTGTAAGCTACTTTCTGAATACTATTAATTAACAGCCTTCTTCTGGTCTCTGACTTGGTTATTGTTAAGCTTCATTCATCGATTATTTCTGGAATTCACTCAGAAAGAACTTAAATATTAATGGAACTTAAATTTTAGACTCAGTATTAGTAAAGTTCCAGAACATTCAACTATTTTTAATCTGCCAAAGGAGCAGGGAATCAGTTTTAATTATATTGAATATTTAAGCCTTAACTACAATATGTTTAAATAATTTACGTATATTTTGAAAGAACCTTCGTACTGTATGTTATAAAATAAAAACAGACTAATGTCTCTATATTTGTGAAATAGCTTCACCTTTTACAGATATTTAAGGAGGTTCATCACCTTAATTTTCACAGCAGAGACTGTTATCGTAACCAAGCAGGCCTCTCATAAAGGCCTAGGATTAAAGCCTGTTACGGCGTTTGTTTTGCAGTCATAAAGGAGCTTAGAAACGTGAGCTGACTTCTGTGGACTGATTAGGTCAAAATAATGAATGATTTTAACGTATTGTGAGCTTTTAACTGAGATGCATTGCTTGCTTACACGTAAGCACCAGTTTTTGACAAGACTACGATTAAACTACCTCTGGGCTTCAACGATTTTAGATTAGCTGAGAAAAGAAAATGATATATTTTACATTTTTTTTTAATATACCTTCTTGGCGAGAACGTTAAAACGACTCAATTGAGACGGCTTATAATATAATTATAGTTACATTATCATAAAGTCGATAAGAACACATGCATTGTAGCGAGAAACACTTTTTCCAGTTTTTACTAACGTAACATATTTAAGTACTTACTATAAAACGTCATTGGTAACACGAAAATTGGGCTAGTCTTTTAAGACGTGATAGATTTAAATTTAATCCCGACGATACGTTTACATAGTTTTAAAGTTCTGTAACTAACTACATGGTAAACTAATTTCTCTTAAGATTACTCAATTTAATCTAAGTGTTACTTACTGATTACCTGTTTGACTTTGTCTCGGCGAATGTTTGCCTTTGAACACCATCTATCAAGTTGAGCTGTTGGACTATAAGCGTCCCACTCACAAAAGAACCGACGATAATATAAAGCATCTGCAATATTTCTGAAAGGAAAAACTATATTTTTCTGGAACTAAATCCCCAACCTACTCAGCCGTAGTGCTGGCGCGATGGCCTAGAATATACTTATTCAATAAATTAGGTAACAAAAGATGGAAAAATTCAATGTTTAGTTTTTAGCTTTGCGATTAAGTGACATTTTTTGAAGACTTTATTTTATTAACTTTTTAAATTCTTATTTTTAACCGATTGTTTTAGAAAGAGAGTAACGTTTTTCGAGCATTTATGACTGTTCTTTGGCATGCTCTTCTGCCGGTCAGACTAGAAAGATTTTAACATAATTATTGAGATGTTATAAGATTCGTTTGCATCGTGGGAGTGCATAGTTATACCCCTCAATTCTCAAGCAGATGTTTTTTCTTTTAAGGTTTAAATAAAATACACCTAGCTTTTATCCATCATGTAGCATTCTATAGTAAAAAGAGTTTTTAAAATCCGATGATCAGTTTTAAAGTTCACCACTTATACGCAAACATTAACTTTTGATAACATAAAAAAGTTAAAACCCCAAAAGAAAGAATATGTTACTCGTAGCAACATGACATAGCGTGTTCGAATACCGACAAAGTGGAAAGGGCCGGAATTCGATTTCCGGTTAAAGTCCTGTTGGCGATATAGCGAAAAGCAAAATATGCTTTAGTTTGCTAACCTACATTGGTTTGTAACCTACATCAATTGTAAAGAATAAGGTTTTTCCCAAGTCTCCTCATTCTTTCTCTTGTTTTCCTTTTCCGTATCCTGTTGTTACTTTTTATAGGAAAATAAAACCAAATCTACCTCTTTATCACTTAGTTCATGAAGGGTTCAAGTTTCGATAATTTTTTATGAATAAAGCAGGGACTTATACAAGTATGAGATTTGTTTTTTTTTACACGTGCAAGCTAAATTTTGACTAAATGTTATGTGTTACGCAGCTATGATAGCTCAGTGGTTTAAAGGTTAATTTCACTTACAGGAAGGAGTTCCTGGGTCCCACGGCACTAATCTCTAAATCCTAAAGTTACGTGCGTATTTAGGTACATATTATTATTTGCTACGGTTTTAGACAAATACAATTTGTTGATTGAACCTCAATTTTACTTATTATTATTGTAAACTGTTTGCGGTAGATTAGGAGGACATCAGGCTAATTCATGGTTTTCGAAATCGTACCAAAGCTAAACTATCAACCTATCGCTTTTTGATCTCAAAATCCTTTGTACTTGAATCTTATAACAGTTTTAAGTTTTAATAATATTCCCTCAGATGCATAACGTTTCCAATTTTCCTCTATCTATACTTAAAAAGAACTGCAAGTGAATTCTTATTGAAGTTCGAAGATGCAGTTGATACTTGAAAAGAAAATAAGTATTACCTACTTCAACTTGTATTCAGTTTCTTTATCCATCGAACTTATGGACTAAAGGACTATTTTTGCGCGGCAATGTATAATATCGTTGGAATAAGGTTGAATATTGCAGTTCATATTTGCACTTCTATAGGTAACATATTAAAGTACTTTTATATTGGTTTTATTTGTTACGCGTACTTTAAAATTGGATCGGATATTGTTATGTAGAATTATGTTACATGATTGTATATTAAATATTATTTGTTTGTCTTTTTATCTGACTGCAACAGAAGGTCATTTAATTTAAATTTACCTTCTGTTATTCTTTTGTTTATTTCTTAGGGACGCTCAATAGCCCAAATTGCTTGTTGGGTTATAACATTTGAAATGCCATTGCATTTGTGTTGATTGTGAAAGAGACATAGGGCTTTGCAATTTTTAACTACAGCTAAAAAAAATCCTTTTTTTTCACCGTTTAGGGACAAAAATCACCAATTTTCATTTGGTAGTACAATAGCTTATTAAGTACATTTATTGATGGTAAGTGCAGTACGCCGTAAACTGGTTAAAGCTAACATGAATTTAACTAAACTACGCCACTCGTATCGATGAAACTTCAAAAGCGATAACTGAAACTAGTTCGCGGCCTGCCAATTAACTTGCTGTTACGGTGCGGAATTGAGCTGTTGAACTTTGGTTGGATTTTACTGAAAATTCAGAGTACAACGATCCATCGACTTGCGAGTGAATAGCGTTCGAGTTTGCAATCAGAAGTGGGATAAATCTGGAAACTAGAAATCCTTTTATACTCTGACCTTTTTTAGTAGTTGAAGTTCTCTGAGAAGTTTTAACCACGTTAACTATTGATGAGGATTAGCGACCGAAAAGAAATTAATATAAAAACAAATCTATCCCACTGCTAAAATATGGTTAAACATTATAGCTATAGCCTTCATAGTCCGTTAGTATAGACACACTAAACGATACCTCATAATCCTACTAATATTATAAATTTGAAAGTTTGTAAAGATGTTTGGATATTTGGATGTTTGTAAGACCTTCACGCTCTAACCGTCGAACGAATTAAACTGAAATTAAGCACACAGATAGTTTGCATCAAGGAATAGGACATAGTATAGATTTTATCCCGATTACAGGTTTTCTTGGGATAAATCTAATTATTTTTTATTTAAGAACTCTTCCGCGGGCATCGTCTAGTTATATCATAATCCGTCAACAGTACCACTAGAGAATGATGTTGTCATAGACTCAATGAAGATGGAACATACCCACCATTAAGAACATAGTTACATCCCTCTCATTTGGCTGCTAAACGATAGAGAGCGATTTACATCACATTTACCTACTTCCTACCTTGCAGACATGTAAACTGTATAACCAACTTTCCACTTTATATGGAAATTGATCCCGCAGATATTTAGTAAAAAAGGTTTATCAGCAGTAATACCGCAGTCCAAACGAATTCCTTTTTAATTAAAAAAATGTTCAGTCATCGCGTTCTGTTTCATAAATCCTAAAATTAAGTGGATGAATAATGTTTTTTTGTCCTGGATATGAAGTCGTTATGTGGGAGGTTCTATCTATAGGAAGCCAACCTTAGTTTTACATACATACGATGATCAAGATGATGGTTGATGATTAGGGTCTAGTGGGCTATTGGCATCCACCCTTTTCTAGTTGGCTTATATGGATATACAATATATATACAAGGAAAATTTAAACACGTTGATAAATACTTACATACGTCTACTTTAAGCGTGTATAACCAATTATATGTATTGTAATAATATACACAAAATACACGTAATTATGTATAATGTTCTGTAGTGTGTAGCTAATACAACCTTGATGTAAGTAAGGCTAATTCATGTAATTAGACATTGAAACAACACGACTTTACTTATACCGAACCTGCACACATCACATCATACTTTATAACAAATTGTCTTTAAAAACAACGGAATATTTGACAATATAGCAACGGAAAGGCAGTGTGTTGTCAATGGCGGGAGTTTGGCAACAGTTTTAATTAATAGCTCGGGTTTGTTTGAAAGAAACCGTCCGCTTTGTAGTGGTTGGCCGTTTCGCGAATCTAGGCTTTGACAAAAACAAAATTGGCTCCTGACTGTTTGGAATAAATCATTGCCAGGGATTTTTTAACCACCAAGTGAAGACCTATTCGAAATAACCGTTTAAAAAGGTTTTTAAGTCTCATATTTTGTTTGTTTTTAGGAACACATGGTAACGGCTCTTCGATAAAGACGAGTACCTAAACAACTCGTAAGGAGCCTATCTTTGTAAGAAGGTAGGCATTTATGTTTAAATCTTTAATTTCTGTTTTTTCGTGTATTATCTTGTAGGTACTAGGCAGTGAAGGCTTTTCATGTACCTGCCTTGTTCAGAAGTTACAAAAATCACTATCCTATCAATTTTCTTTTCGACAAAATGTTATAAGTAAGTTTAGATAATCTTTTGTAATAATATTTGTGCTAAATATTATACCTTTTTTAGCTTAAATCATCATGTTTTTCAAACGATACGTGCACGAAATTGTAGTAGCATTTTTTTCTTTTTTCTGCATCGTCATTGCAATATACGTTATGTCTACGAGGTGTAAAACAAATAGAGCAAATGGCACACTTATAACATACGTTGACCGAAGCTTTATTGCGTTGTGGCAAATAAATTTCATAAGATCACAGTAGGAAGCCAAGAAACCCATCTTTAAGGCAATTTACTGAACTACTGCCAAGACTATTCCTGTAATACACTTCACAACGCAATTTGCGGACGCTATAAAATAAAATAAAATTTATTTTATCTCTACGGAGGCTAGTATATACCTTAAGTTGACACTAACTGCCTATTGATTATAAGCAAGAGTCCAGGGACTATCTTTATCTTTGTCTAGGAATAAAGTAATATCTTCAGATAGTTTTAATTATAAGTTTATTCGTAACTACGAGTACGTACTTTAGAACTCTAGAGTGCTGTCGATTTTCGCCCGAAGTTGTGTCAAAATAGTATCAAATTAAGTCTTTCGTGGCTCGTTAACTCTAAAACAAATGTTCCGTCACTGTATTATTAGGAACGGAACCTAGATAATGACTAGAAATACTATTTCTGTGTAAAGTTTTTGGTGATTAACGTAAAATAATAAAATTATTTACATTACTTACTTCTGAATGAAAAAATTGTATGTATCGTACGCTAACAATTATTTCAGTTTTCAACAGTCATTGTGATTGAAGGAAAATCACTTACGCACACCGGTTACTACATAATACTCGTATAACTACTGTATAATAAAATATACATTTCGAAATATTTCATTCGTTGTGTAATTTAGATGGTGAATAAATTTGTTAGCCAGCACAAAAATTGGCTTTGTGGTTATATCTCACTATCAAGGTTAATTGCTGGCAATTTCTGCGGTAATCCACTCAACGTCAAAATATTATAACCGAGCCACCTATTGAGGTTAACGGTGGTTTTACATATCAATTGAATTATTAATGATACGATAACAGAATCTGTACAATTGGATGGATATAATTATACAACGATTACAAACAGTGTTACAAATATTTACTAATATGACTAGGTACTAATGGTACTAACTTTTACTGTCTCTTAACTAATGAATTAACATCCCTTAAATTAACACTTTTAAAAATGATTTATTTAGAAAAATAAGCAGGTAGAAAATTTTTAATGGTAGGTAGCAAAAGTAGTAAATAGGTAGCAATTTTCTACATCTACATCAACGTTAAATATGAGTAGTGACCGGTCATTCTGGCGCACATTTACAGTTCAAATCGAAAATTCTGACGACGTCAACGAACGGTGCAAGCTCATTTGCCATTTTCATACCTCAAAACAGTTGCTGAAGGAGATTTTTCGTCGCTAATTGTGTAGGTACCTATTTAGATCTTTCTAGATCTTTTATAGCGGCAAAAGTGCGTCTGAATTCACGCTCCCTGTAAACGAGAGGATATCCTCTGACTTGAATCAACCGCCAAACGACTCCTCATGTTCCGGCTGGAGGCTTGAGAGCCACTACTTACTCGTAGTTCCTTTCTTCTGTCTCCTTGACCTACAAAGCATCGGGCATGTCTTTGTAACTTAACCTACGTGTGTTAGGCGACGTGTTACCTGCTAGACTTGTTACTTATTATTTTACTAAGTTGTCGTCAAAAGATAAAGTGATTATGTTGCATTTTATAGTAGAGATAAGCTGAGAATTTCAAAGGTTTGTTGTAAATACTGTTTTTGTAGGCTATTGTTTTATAACCTGAAGAGATATTACGATACAAGTGTTACAGATATTATTCAAATATAGATGCTAGGTAGGACTGGTTGGTAACAGTGGTTTATTTCTTTTAAACATTCAATTGTTTTGGATATGCTAAGAATGAAAGATTAGAGATTAGAGATGTACGAAATAGGGAAAAGGATGGGAAAAGGCAATATATGTATGATTAAAATTGGATAATAAATTCAAATATTTATTGAAGATAACATAATTATTTTATTACAACCCTGGCGCAGTGCAATACAAGATTTGAAAAACGGGGTCCGTAGCAGACGATGAGTTAGTTATTAAAGCTTCTTTCGACGGACGAAGCTGTAGGTAATACTTTCGGAAGTTGCAAAATAAAACACAAATTACGTAGCGTAAAAAAATATATTACTCTACAATTACATAACGGAAAACAATGAAATGGCGTGGTATTAATTACCTACAATATTTGCACTTCAACCAATTATACTGTAAAGGTACATTTAAACAAAACGTAAATCACAAAACAAATGTAGTCAGTAGCACTCTACAAACTTACCTATCCAATTCGGGATTTTATTGCGAGATTACTAATTGAATTAAAAAGAAAAGTGGACTATAAAACAAATACTTACCTACACTCTGATTGAATTGGCTAATTTAATTTGGCCCTTTGATTGATTACATAGGAAAGTTTCTCGAAGGCCAATAAATAGAAATGGGTTTGGATTATTCAGGCCAATTTAGGAGTTATCTTACAATTTATTTACATAAATATAGTTATAGGTATAAATAATTCATAAATAGTACAATACACTCAAATCCTAGATTTACTAGGATTAGGAATCCGTGTGTTGTAGGTGCCACAGTTAAAACCATCACACGATTAATAACCGGTTAAGAGCGAGTACAAAAATTAAACCTATAAATTTTTTGCCTGACGCAGAATCGAACCCAAAACTTTTTGAATAAGTGACATCTAAGGAACCACCAATATGTTGCCGGTCTTCCAAATCCAAATTATTTCTTTAACTTTTAATAGGCTAAAAATTTCATGGTGAATACGGTACACCACAAAGTTGCTTTATCATAAAAATCTGTACCAATTAAAGTGGAAAAACAATAAGGAAAATTTAAAAACAATCTAAATATTCTATAATACTCAAATAATTATCCAGAGATTGTATATCTTTTGTGTGTTTCGTGTTTTGTTTGGCTTAATTTTTTGCTTCATTGCGCCAATAGAAGTTCAGAAAAAAAATCCGACCGCGCCGCCGTTGTTAGGGTTGCCTCGCGGGCACTTTTACCTCACGTTGTCGGATTAAGAAAATCAAGGCCGTACAATACTAGAGGTGGAGTAAGTAAGCAGGTAAACCCGTTACCTGGTTTTTACCCGGCCTTGTTTAGTTCTCTTCATCTTTAGCCGTAATTTTTAAAAGAAAAAAATTAAAGATATTATAGGGACTAACTTGTGGTTAAGATAACTAGGGACGTAAATGCGCGATTTATTTAAACCACTCAAGACATTATTTATGAATCATAAGTAGGCTCTTAACTTAAAACACAGATGGCAATTCTTCGTCTTAGGTTCAAAATTAGAGACGACTAATTGTAATGAACTTTGCGAAATGTCACCTTAACTGCCTTTAAAAAAAATGAATTAAACATTTATGTATAGTGTCTTCATTATGTTATTATGGTTATTGGTAAATAATTTAGACTCCCACATAGGTAAATAAGAGGTTTTTTCTTGTCATAGGGATTACGCGAGGCACGCATCTGTCGAAATACTTTATCCAAAGCAAATTGGCATTACTGTAACGCGCAGTCGATATTATGCCCGGAGATATAGGCTGGGGAATTTGTTCTACCGTAGTAGTTCTTTTGAATATATGTATTACGTACACGAGATAAAGTAATCGGTTTTTTTGGACGTATTCATACGACCGTCGGGATTTGTTGAATGTGATATCGATGTACAGATATTATATAATTTATTTACTACAAAAAATATATAGATGTATGTGCATTATTGTCTTACTTTTGTACAGTTTATTAAACGAAAAGGAAAGAAATAGAATATCGTAATGGTATAACAAAATATCAAATCTTAAGAAATAAATAAGTTTAAAAATATAAAAATGCAATTTACTACCAAACGTTTGAGGTAAAACTGTTAAACGTACAAAAAAAAATCTGACATTGTTAAATAATAAATATTATACATAATTATAAATGTTATTCATATATGTTTCTCTCGCTCTTGCAGATAGTTTGATCTCATTACACGAACTTGTCTCATTTGCCCGGATAAAATGAACGGTGATTGGTAGGCTAAGTTTCCGCAATTGATTTACGTTGGATTCAAAATCGACCCCATTTATCTACATTAAATTATCAACTAATGGCTTCTACCAACGATACCGAAGTTACGGAGCCTAATTGATAATTTATGAGTTCAAACGATGTTTATAACATTTTCTTTAGATATTTGAGAAATTACTCATATTTCCGTAATTGATACGAGTATATGAGGTCTTTTAAAATTGGCAGCAGCCCTACTCCATACCAGATTAATTACGAGAAACGTGAGAGGCTTCAATCTGCGCTATTGAGATATTGGATTCGGAGTTATCAACAATTTCACTTCAATGTTTAACATGACTGCAGCAAGTATTTCGTTTTTATTAAATAGCCAATACATATAGTTAAGACTGATTTCCTATTAAGTGTATTACTTGAAGACCCCTATCAGGCATCAAAAGTTTTATTTGAGGTTTTACGACACCTTAACGCCTCCGGGATCAACTATTGACCTATTCTAGATATTTAGCAGTCCATCCACTTACAATTGGCTTGACTTTGTCTAGGTGTTTGTATGTGATACCCACGTGACGTGTTTATAAGGAGAAAATGAGCACAACTCGAAAAGCATTATATTACATTTAAAATATGAATTGTCACTAATACAGTCTTCATTTTCCTCGTTATGACGTGGTCCTACATTTCCCCTAGATGGAGCTACGATAAGGCCTATTTCTAATAGAATAGACAATGCTTAATAGATACTTCTGATTATGATTTAATCGATCCTAATCTAGATGTCTATAAAATTCGGCAACAAATCAGGTCTCTAGTTAAAAAACCTCTTTGCTTAGGACAACGACAAGTCTATTCGGCTTCTTCTAAAGCCGCAGTTGAGAACAGACCCTCCACAGAACAGTCCAGTGTTTACATATTAGCTGTTTGCGAAGCCTTTGTAGGAGCATTCTGACAAGACGTTGTCACAACACCCCATGTTGACACAGGGAACTCTATTATGGAAATCGTTACGTTGATTGAATCAACGTATTCTATAGATGAGCTTTATCGTGAACAATGTATGTAAAGGGTATATAAATAAACAATGAAATCATAGTTTATATGGTTTAATTATTTTATTAATTAGACTTCATTATGAATGTGTGGGCAAGAGTAAGCAATTAACTAATTTGAATTTGAAACAGTATTCTGGGCTGTTTGACTGATTACATTTCAGCATACGAGTACCTCAGTATGGATTTTTTAAAAGTCTTCGTAATTAAAGAACTGATTTTTATTTGGTAAAAAAAATGTTGAATATTTCTTATACTTACAATCAAAAAAAATTACTAATTATAAAACTTCTACAAGGCGTTGGAATAACCCAATTTGGTAATGTATTAATTAATTAATCTATTTGAAGATTTCGTTTAAATTTTTATGCACCAATATTATATCATTTCATCTGCATCTGTGACTTGTTTCAAAAAGGCGGAAGTTGAAAACCGCAACCTCGGAAGTTTATTCAGTTCGCAAATTTCTAATTTCTTGAAATGAAATATACCAATACGAGTGTATACCATTTTGTTGCAAATACTCGGAAGTATGCATTGGTTTAAACTAATTAAAATGTTTACTTAAGTTCATTTCATTGTACGAGTTTCTTCTACATATAGAGCCCTTCATTATATTAGGCATGTTAAGTTTCACGTATTATTACGTCGGTTATTTTTGATAACAATTCGGTAACACTAGTGTCTCTATATTGACCGATATGTCGAACAGGTAAACTCGTATAACTATCATACCTATACATATATTTATTTCACTAGAGTAGTATTCCTAACTAGAACAGTGGTTCTTAACCTTTTCACTTATATTACGTCTATGACTTATAAGAAAAATTGATTTTACCCCGTCTTTAAATGTTATCAAAACAAACAAGTGTAAAAAAACTCCATCTTACCCATGATCACAATTTATATATTTATCAGTTGCCTTATATACTTATTAACATCCATTTACATGTAGTATTTCCCTTAGTTTCCTATTAATACGACATTCCTCTTATTCCTCCCGCCCATCGGCCTACATCCTCCAAACGAATATATTTTCCCGCCAATTCCATATTTTTCTTCTTCTATCCTTAATTTCTTTTTAATACTGGCCAGTATCTCACATTACAAATGATACAATAATGAATGTCTGAAATCATGAACCTTACACAAATAACTTTTTTTTAATTTTGTTATTTTACAATCCTGATAATTATGTCCTTCGTTACCTAAAATAGTTGAGTTACCCCTGCGGGGGTAATTACCCCAGGCTAGGAACTCAAGCTATAGAAGAAATTAAACTCTTAGACTAAATTAGTGAGAGTCCTTCACGGATTGACCCAGTTATTTGTTCCCGCGCAAGTAATTGGATACCTCTTTTTTCTCCGCTATCGGATACTAAGACACTTCTACTTAATTGTCTAATGATTACTTAGAACCCTTACGGCTTTCGTCCGTCTAATTAAAAGGACACATTTCTAAGTTTCCTTGATTGATAAACAGATAATTCCTTCCTTGACTAAATTTAAATCCTTTTAAAAAGGAATAATAGGAATATTTTGTATAACATTTTTGTTATTATATTTTGTAAAAACTGTTGACTGACCAAATAAAAAAAAATAAATATAGAACCTTATTTGTAATCTCCAAAATACTTCAAAGAAAAAAGAATTTTCTTTTTTATAACGAGTAATAACTAAAATTCATGCTGCGTGGTTTAAATTCTAAGCTTCATTGGATTTAAAATTGCGCGTTCTAATACACATTAATAACAATATCAAAGCTGATATTCAAGCAATGATTTTGAATTTGAACTTGTAAACATATCTAATCTTAATTACCGAAGTACAAATAGGAAAGTTCTTCAACCACAAATGTTATCAGTAATAATATCAATATAGATTCCTCCCAACATCGCTTAATGGAGCTATCTAACTTACTCAGTGGTTACATCCTGAAACTGACCTAGATATTTGTTCATGTGTATAATTGCACTGTTCCTGAACTCGATTTCATGGCAAATATAATGTTTGATTAATTGGATCGAGTACTTTCTAACCGGATATCGATTATAATCTGTACGTGCTTACGCTCTGTCTTAGGACGTATAGGGCCATTGAGAACGCACGAATTTCAGGCCCAGTGGGAAAGTAATCAGTAACAAATTATAACCTGCACTTTATAATAATTAGGTACCTCATATTTGTCTGAAGCAATTATTTTCAAAAAACGTGTTTTTTTAACATGTCTTAGCGCTTAATTTTAGTGCGTTTAAAGAAAACTTTGTCAACCATTCAGGGGTCCCATTTCTGATAGATATAAATATGATAGATTACGTAAATATAAATATGTGAGTACTAGTAACTCAACGTAACGTAAAATATAATTATTAATGCAATTTATTGATGCAATTGTTCTAGAATAGGTAGTTCATAATCTGTTTTGTCCTACAAAGAAAGTTTAACTCGAGAGCTTCCAAGTTAGTCAGCCGCACATTCTCAGTTTAGACTGACCCATTTACTTTGTTCCTGTCCCAGTTATTTCATTGTTCCTGTTGTTGGCGAAGAGTCCGCCAACATGAGTTGACGACGGGAGATAAAAGATGAAAGAGCCTTTCAACTAATTTTGTAGTAGACATTTTAAACGAGGAATTCAACCAAGCCAATTTACCTCCCTATTTGGTTGGACGTTCCTAATTGTTTTCGAAGGAATTATAGTCACCTAATTAAAGTACTTAGGACTCTGAAGTCCATGATATTTTGCTACAATTTATAATAGATGTATTTATAAATACATCAGCGACGCTACATTGATACCACATTGACTGTACTTTAAATGTAGACTGAGTTTCATGTTCCCTATTCCTAGCAATTCATCAATAAGTATGTATTTTAATTAATTTTGTTTCCTTTACGGATGTATTCAAATAAAATAAGCAGCAGAAATTGCTCGCAGAAAATATTTGTCATGCAAAATAAATTCTAGGAAGAAAAACTCGTCATATAAAGATGAAATTTTTAAAACGATACAAATAACGTCAAAAGTACCTTTCTGTTAATTCTGTTTCAGTTTAATGTTTCTTTTACAATGACAAGTGGCTTTTAGTAATCTTACAAAACATTTTAGCATAAAGATATTAGGATGACGACGTTACTCCCAAAAATAATTTATCCTATCATAACTTTCAGAAGTGCTCGAAAACATCAAACGTTTTCACTCAAAGAAATATCGTAATAATTATTGAAATTTGTTAGCCAACAAAAGGACTGGTCTGAATGGGAATTCAAACATTTCTACTATAAATGAAATTTCGTTGAAAGTAGGCATCTGAAGGAAAAACATCTTGAATAGAGCACAATTCGTCAAAGGAATTGATTAATAAGAGGTGAGAATTTTTAAGACGAAATTTACGTTTATTCTCGGATGTGACAGTGACAAATTCTGTAGCATCTTTGGGATTGATGTAATTATCTACTTTGAAAGAAACCATTTGATGATGGCTTTTAACGATGATGCTAATGAGGTATAAAATGTTTTGAAGGCTCATCCGTCTTTGATAAATATTTTTGGGAAAGGTAAAAATAACTGATGTTTAAGAAATAACACCAGATAGGTATAACATACGACAGCGACAGGAGTGTCATGACGAAAAGACGAAAATGGTTATAGTAATGTCGTGTATTGCTACAAAATTTTGACGCCTGTGTGAATAGAATGTATTTGGTTGCGAAGCTGTTGATAAAGTCATTAAGCGAATTTTTTTCGGGTCGCACTTTTCAATAGATCTAGAGTCAAGTACAGATAAAGTCCCTTTAGCCTCAAATATTTTTAACTCGCTATCTCCAGTTTTCAGCTTTCAATCAGCGATATTTTTTACAGCAAAAGCCAACTATGGCAAGTCTAAGTTATCATGAAATAGATAGAGGCAATATCAATTCCTCGTCCTCTGCCACAGAACATTGTAACTTTCATAAAGTTTTGGGGACCCCTGACATCCAAATCAATTACATTCAGGGTGATAAGGATCGGTGGTAAAATTGGCGGAAGTACATCGTGGTCCCTTGGTAGATATTCCTACTAATATACGTTATATCTGAAGACAAAACGCAAAGGGTTGGTTACGAATTAAATTTAGGTATCTATTGCCTATGTTGGTGGTTGCTAAGTTGTCTTCCAGCCTTATTACAGACGGCATAGTCATAAAATTGTTTTTTATTAACTCTTAGCCGTTTAGTCTTGGTTCTTTGCATATTTCTGACATAGAATATTTTCAGAAATTATTTACCATCGTTAGATTGTATACTCAGTCACATATAATAATTACATAGAAAAATTGAGAGCAAAATAAAATGTATTTCATGATTTGATGAAGAATCTCCGTTAGCAAGAAACTTTGAAACAACTTTCGCAGCACTGTCAAAGTAGTCAACTTGTCTGAACAGACAGATAATATTTTCTTAGACTAGCGGTTTTAACGTTGACATCGCTAATTAGCTCTTATTGAGATTGAATTTTGCATTCATTTCGGTGAAGGAAAACATCGTGAGGAAATATACACACAGTAGAGAGTTTTGGAACTTTCTCATGAGTCTACGAAGCTTGCTAACCCATGCATTGTCAGCATGGTGAACAATATCACATTCACTCGATGAAAGGCCCGACACAGAACAAAAATAGACAGACACTAAATGATACTACGGAATTTTGCAATCCATGTCACTTTATCGTAATTGATCCCAAAAGCTTACAGAGTACGCCACTTGAAACTCGTTGAAAGTTTGACAAGCGTGTAAGCTCAAAGCTGCGTACATCCCATATGTACAGTAAAATTTTATAAGCAAAGCTTTGGCAATTTTTAAAAGCATCATGTTCATTTTTCAGCAGAAATTTCTAAGTGAACTCTTGGCTTTGACGTACGAAATTATTTTTGTTAATAGTACATGTTTAGGTAAAACCTAAAGTTGATAGCTTTCTTAAAGCAACTTTCCAGAAGAGATGTCGTGGGGCTCAGTATCAGAGGCAATAGATGTTACTATTTCAAAGAAACAGTAAAGTCTGTTTCTAAAACTAATATTGATCTTTGCTTCTTATCAACAGTTCGAGACAGTCTGAAAGAGATTTTTAGACGCGATATCTGTTCCTTTGTTTTAAGTTGGCGGTATATTCTTGTAAGAATCTGTTTGTGATATTTTTTAATGATTCTAAGCTATTGTTAACTGCAATTGTGGCCGTCTTTGTAAATTGAGAAGGTCAGGGAGTTTGTAGAAAGGATCCAAGGATGTTTCTTAAACGAGATAAAATATTTATATTACATATAAAATGTACTTTATCATTTGTTTATTCTGTGTGTTCCCTTGTGTGAGAATGACATAACATAGTGTCGCGTAGCATTGTGTCACCCCTGAGTTCGAATTAAAGGAACGTCAATCTTGAAACATGTACTAGCAAAATTCGGCGTAGGCTGTCAGAACAAGCGTGGCTCAGTCGGCGAACACTAGTTCGCAGTAACGAGGGTCGCTGGTTCGAATCCCACGGTTATGATGTTTTTTTTATTTATTTATTTATTTAATTGAGAAAGAAGTTTCTGGGTTATTCTGGATGAAATGGAAAAGAAAATACGGGATAGAAAATGTGTAAGTGAGATAGAAGAAATTTAAATAATTGTTTGAATTTGGAATGTCGACGTTCGAAATTTGGGGTATATAAGGCGAGCGGAAGCGCGCCGCGGACAGTTCTAGTTTTGGAAGTGAAACCGGGAAGAAGAAGAAGAAGAGGAAAAGGAAGTGAAAGAAACAGTGAAGTAAAGTGAACGTACAGTGAAGTGTAACAGTTCAAGCACAGTGAAGTGTGAGTAGTGCAGTAAAGTGTTACCAGTGCTGTGTGTGCCGTGACAGTGAGTGTGTAGTGTGCGTTTTTCCAGTAGATAAATAAAGGTCTTAAGAAGTACCGGCCTTTTACTCCTATCCCCAACCCACTCTCGTGACAATAGACTATATATTTTTTACTAGTTTTTCCACCCGCGTGGAATTCGGTTATATCGTGCGACTTTTTTGCGATAAAAAGTATCCTAGATCCTTTCCCAAGTTCAATTCTATCTTCATACCAAATTTCATTAAAAATCGATTCAGTGGTTTAGGCGTGAAAACATAACAGACAGACAGACAGATAGACAGATAGAGTTACTTTCTCATTTATAATATTAGTAGGAGTAACGGCACTTGCAGCTTTCATTTCCTTTTAATGTAATTAGCTGTAACAAAAGTGCTTATACAAAACTGACGCGGTTGCTTTCAATATTATACAGGCAACTCATGGTCCTACCATTACTTTCACTATTTACCATTAAACACGTGTCGTATTATTGCTTTCTATTTCATTTTACTTAAGTAACTGTATCCTTCGGAAACTGTATATTATCGCTCATCCGTTTCATGTTAGCAGAAAACTGTGGTATAATTCCAACTTAGTGTCTCGGTGTTAAGGATCAAATTTCTTTGCCAAAGTGTGGCAATCGAGAAAGTTGACGACAGCACTTTACGAGATATAAAATTTGTATAACCATAACCTAGTTATGAGGTATCTGAAACTGATACTGAATGTTCGCCTATATGAAAGGTGTTATTAATATTCCTTCCTTCACGCTAAGGTAAACGAATGTAAATTTTTGTACAAATGTATGAAGATTTGAAAATATTAGAATTAAGTGACCATAAGATATTTTTCATTATAGCTTTAAAACTTTAAATCCAATATTTTATTATTTTATATGCTCATATTATATGCCATATCTAACAAGTGCAAACCTTTCAGATTTAATACGTTCATTAAGAAACTTATCATTGTGTATTTGGTCAGACATTTGAGGGATTGATGACTACTTAACACAGGACATAGAAAGATAAGAGCTCCTTGTGACCCACAAGTTAATGTACCAACAGACCTCTCAACAAAGATAATAAAATTGAGAGCAGTTAAAAGTACGGTCAGCAAGACTTGTTAGTTTTAAAATAAATTGAATTTTATCCTGACCAGTATTGGCATCTATCATCTGACAATTGCTAGTGAAAATTTAACTAAGAGTTAATGATAGTCAGAAATCTACGTGATGGTATATCCATATCCACGCTTATGCATACTTAAATATTATAAGAGGGGCTGCTAGCGGAAAAGGACTAATTATTTACTTGTAAAGTATTGCAACAAGAATATTTTAAACACTATTATTCTATATTATTCCAAAATTTTAACCCGAAAACTTTTATCTATAGTGAAAGACTTAATACATGCTTGAAACTTGCTAATAATAATAATTTATGCATGTAAAATCTCTTCTCATAAACTTGTAAATACCTACGTTAAGACGTTGTAGCTCCGCATATCAAACAAAAAGTGAAAAGAAATAAGTCCAGATCGAAATAGGCATTACGTAGCTCATATATTGACAAGTTACTTTAAGTCAGCGTTAGCTCTTTTATTTCGGATTATTTAATTTATTTATTCATCTTTTTTGCCGACTGTACACGCGCAGATGTTCAAGTGTACAGAACTATCTTTAATAACACACGAGTCCTAACACTCCTAACTTCTCCAAATGTGTCTAATGGATTTACTTCAGACTAATGTCTCTGGGAGTATTTTTATAGCCGGAGGAATATTTGAGTGGTTCGTCGGAGAACGTGAGAAGAATCTCGAATGAATGTGATTCTATGGCGTTTGCTAATATTATTGTATTTCATGCTTCTTGAGTACAGCTTCCATTATCGGGTAATTAAATTATTTAATGTATAATATACATTGTGAATGGAGGGATTAATAAAACAAGCCAAGGTACTGTATGAAACAAGTAACGCAATGATCCCTGTAAGCGCTATTAATTTTACACCGAGATGATTAATCGAAGTTTTATGGCTCCCTGCGGGTTGCTGCGTATTTTCTTTGTACATAATTGTGCCAATTGTTTCGGGATCTTAGGGGATCCATCCATCCAATTTAAGGGCGCCACTTTCACCAATCTCCACCGCTCGTTGTAAAATTTGCTTACAACAAATGAAACAATTTCCCAACTTTTTAGTGATATTTCTTTTAATTTAAAATTTTAGCAATTTAAGCTTTTTGTTGATAACTATGAAAGAGTCTACGTGTATAATAGGTGCTAGCTAGGTCACATAAGAGCCGGTTATGTTTTTTTTTTTTTTCGTTAATATAACATCTGTATCAAACGACCCATTTGGATTAATACTCGTAGTTATCATGGATCGCCTTTCAATGTTTCAATGTTTTCAATGTCCGGGTTTATTCCCAGGAAAGAATGATGGATCTATAATCGGGACCCAATTTATCCTTTGTCTTTTCCTGGATACAAACTATCTGTGTGCCAGCCTAAGTTTCGGCTTAATCCGTTTAACGGTTAGAGTGTGAAGGATGTGCAAACATCCACACAAACTTTTACATTTGTAATATTAGTAGTATTTATCGTTAAAATAATAATTTTCATTGCACCCTAAACTGAAATTTTTTCAACGATTCAAATAACGTTGATCGTTGCAATTGTTTCAGTCGTTGCACAGCATTTCACTTTAAAGAGAATGAACCGAAACTGCTGAACGTAATGTAAATAAATTGCAAATTGTTAATTTGATTTATATTCACAATTTTTCAACGGTACGCTGACGAATTACTTATTCGATTTGGTAATCGAGTATTCGATAATCGAGTAATTGGGTGATAAAACAAAGTTTTAAAAATACGTGCAGAAAGGATAAAAGATTGTTACAATAATGTTACATAGTAGTTTAATATAAAACATATAGTTTTTTACCTGGTGGTGACATTGCAAGCTTTTTTTTTATTCTCATTACTTAAAAAGTACAGACAAAAAATTATTTGGTGGTCAACAAATTGGCAAAATATTAAATTTTAAAGTAGATACCAATTCAGTCGCAACCTTTTAGACGCAAAATTTTCAGAATAACCCGACATCCTCCTACATTTAAGTTTCAGGATTTCGACTTCATTACCTCGGTCCCACGTATGATATGGTAACTAGCTGAAACGTGGGTCCTTGAATAAACCCAAATTATTCAATTATTCATGCCAGTTACTTCTAATCAACTAAGTTAAGTTGGCTATGTCCAAACTTTAATTAATTTACGCTTCGGTTATACAAAGTTCTGTAGATTGTAATTAGCTTTTTATACAACTACAAAGTTAGGTTTGTCGTCTAATTTTGTGCATGACTGCAACATTCTAATACCTTAACGTTAGGGTCTTACTTTAGGTACTATTGTTATTAAACCAGCGTAGTGATTTTAGTTTCTGAAGTTGCATCATTTTCTGAGATGTTGAGATGAAAAGATTAGTAGTATTATTATTTTAGTTACTATAAATTTAACAATAATTTGTAGGTAGCTGTAGTTAAAGGTGATAAGCGAATGGTAGTATGTGAAATACGAGACATATAGAGAGACAGATGTTTGTCATAATTTCAATTTACTATACCACTTGACTATTATTGGTAAAAAATTGTTAAGAAGTCAAGTACTTCAAGGAGCATGTTGGGTCGTAACTGCGTTAATCTGATTGATGATCAGATGGCGATCGTTAAACTACGATTTTGTTAGTTGGTTAGAACACTCTTGACAGTTGGTTGGCCACTAACTCTTCCACGAATCCGCAATGACACAGTGTCTATTGTTATAGCCATGCCTCTTTCATGATAAACAAAAATGTGCCTTCTGTGAGGGGTCATTGTCCCCTAAAGTGAACTAGTTATAAGATAAAAACATAGTAAAATTATTCAGTATGTATCAGAAATAATCATAACAAAACTCCACCGCGAAGTCAACTTTTTATTAATAAAATTGTTTAGTATAATCAACTAGTATTATAAAGACTTTAGGTAGGTACTATATTTAAAAAATGAAACTCGTGTACCGAAGTAATCTGAGTTTACTATTTAAAAGATTAATTTTACATCGAGATGATTAATTGAAGTTTGAACCATTCAGAGCTGGATCGTTATTGAACTGTATTAAGTTGTATTTCTTTGTAGCTGCATATTCTCGTTATTCTGAAGTAATACTACTTTACTTTGTTAAGAATAAAATATTCAAGATCAACAGGCTATGAAAAGTGACTTAATTTAAATCAGAATCCTGCATAATTTATTATTTTGAACTTGGGTATAACACGGAGTTTCCTAGTGAGGGGCAATTAAAGGTAAGTAGTAACAAGATTTGACTATTTAACAGTATTGAAAAATATAGTAACCTATTCTCAAATATCAGATATACCTTCCTATGTTAAAAAAATAATTTAACTACATATAAACTATGTATGTTTTTCAATCTACATTAGGTACTTATATTTTTTTAAATTCTCGTGTGGATGCCTAAAAGTTTTCTGAAATTGAAAATACTTCTAAAAGACTGAACTTTGAATCTCTACTTACAATTTAGTAAACTATCTTTGAGTAGGTCTTTAGTATTCATATAGACATGTCCCGTTGTCGCAATTCTGACGTAGTAGTTCCGCATAATTACTTCAAAACTCCACTTCTGAAGGATAGTTAGTTAACTATATAACACAAATCTCGCACCGCTCTGAGAAAATGGCTTTACTGATAATCAAACGTAAAATTCAGTGATAGCTTAGTAGTTTTAATGTTGGTCTCTCGAACCAGAGTTCTAAGGTACGAACACCGGCACGCACATATGATTTTTTAAAAGTTATGTGCGTATTAGACACTAGTTACCACATGATTCCGTTATTTTTATGGAGATCATGTTAAATCGTCGCGTTTGGTTAAACTTTTTAGCAATACAGTCATACTTTAAAATTCAGATGACGTAAAAGAGCTGATAACCTTGTCAATCGAATAAGCTAAATATAGACAAAAAAAAATGAAATCTATCAAAAAACCTTTTTTAAGCTATACATATAAACGAAAGACAATGAAATCTGTTAAAAAAATCTTTTTTATTAAATAGGAAATACAAACAACAAACATACATTCGAAAAACGTTACCCTCTTTCAAGCACAAGTAGGTATTAATTATGTATAACTCGTACATCTGAGTAATATACGGAATATTACTGCACTAAACATTTTGCTTTAGAGCCACAGCTGAGAAGTCAAGGAGCTGCATGCGGCTTCAAACTTTGGCAACCACTGGCCTAGATGTTACACGAGTGATACAATTTGCGCGTTAGTCTAGCCGTTTGATGTTAGTAAATACGCAGACTAGGAGAGCAATTTAACCTCTCCAGTAATCTTACAAAGCCATTGTCTACACATAGCGATAAGAAAACCGCGAATAAAATACTTCACAAAGCCCAAACAAAGGACTATTTATAAATCGCTTTACAGACGTCTTAGGGCATGTCGGGGTTTTTCAGCACATTCGAATTTAGGTCCTTGTTAGAAAGTAATCAACGCTTAATTATAATCTGTACTTACTTAATCTAGGTATCGGGATCGGTTAGCTACTCGTATATCCTAAAAACTTAGTTAATTTTAACTTGAAATACAAATTCTAGCACTCAATTTCTATTGATTTAACCACAAATGTTGTCAGTAATTCAGGGTCTCCGTAAATTAAGGGCCTTAGACAAGGGCCCCTGTAAAGTAAAGTCGGAACTGTATCACCAACATCAACTAGTTTAGTAGGCCTAACATAGAATGTCACGTTCGTTACCAAGCATTACACAAAGAGGCGAAATTGTTCGACATTTATTCATGGCGGTCTGCCGTTGTAAAATCAAGTTAGCTAGCACTAGGCGCGTTGGGGAGTCACATTCTGTGTCGACGTGTTGGAACGGAATAAATTTAGTTTTAGTAACGACGCTGTCCATTGTGCGTTATATTTCGGTAAAGTTAAAGTTGCCAAGTTTTGAAAGTGTAATGTATGTGTATACCTACGAGTATACCTATAGCTAGATACGTGTGTGTACTGTCTTGTCTTATAGTTTACATAAACTAGTGTTGGTAATCGGCTTACTCTGCTGTCTTTCATCACATTAAAGTCCTAATGTGTCCAACGGGTCTCTTCTCCTAATAGGGACAGCCTAGAGTGTACAGTTCGCTCCTCCAAATTGGATAACTATAGGATTAATAGCCTACATTCTAGAATAAATCGAAAAAGTGTTTAACATTTATTTTTAATTTAGAGCGAAACTCACACTCAGAACACGCGTACAACATATAAAGGTCCCGTTGGCAGACAACTGCAATGACATTGCCATCTTGCAGCCCTGTATGAGAACGAACCTGTAGGTAATGTATACAGTGGCGTAGCTATCAGGCACAGGTGCAGTGTATCGGGGCCCCTGACTCAGGGGCTCCCGAAACCTGACCAATAACCTATAGATTGATACATCTCTCCTTGAAATTGTAGCAAATTCTAATCTTTCTATTTTATTAGGTGGGACCCCAGTTTATTTTTTGCAACAGGGCCCCTGGTTACCTAGCTACGTCACTAAATCTATTGTTATACTTAATGAGTTTAGGTAGAATTTCGAGAAAGGTTCTCTAGTTTTCACAAAAGAGGCGCTTTTGTACGGTACCGAAAGAGTTACACTAAAATCAGTAGGCTTTCTTTTAAACGGTCTCATAGATAAGCGAAGGTCAACCCGTCTTCATAGAGACAATGTAGAGATAACACAATATCTGCTAAAGTAAGCATTCATACGGGTGGCTTTAGGTAGCTGATTACTATCTACAGACAAATCGCCCGTTTGCCTTTAAACCCACGTCCAAATTTGAGCGGATAGGTTCTTAGAGATGTAAGTTTATTGATGTTATATTTTTACATTAACATTTTTGATGTATTTTTGGGAAGATGACTATGAGTTTTTGGTCCAGACGGACTACTTACAAACGGACCGTGGTTCCGCTTCCTATAGCGTCTTTGAATTGGTCGATTGTGACTAAAAATTTCAAGATGAAATTATAAGGTAAAGGTTGGAAAAATTAAGGTAAAAAATGTTAATCTCACAAAATCTCAAAAAAAATTATTCCAAACATTTCAGAAACCCATAATGTACCTAACTCCTATCATTTATGTCAGAATAGTTTAAAAACTTAAGCTACAGCTAAATAAGTATCAAATATTATATTTTAATTTTACGTAGCGCTCGCTATTTGAAGCACGCAGTCTTAAAAACACATTAGAATTTCCTTCGTCGTTTGCCACGCGTGGTAGCTGTGCTTCGGGTAATTTGCGATAACATATTTGAATGATATTCGTGGTAATTATCGTCATAATACTATTATAACCAATCGTTAAGACGTAAATTATGTCCGCATTCGGGATCTGAAACGGCTTATTAAATGGCATGATTAAAAATCGCCACAATTGTAGCATTAATATAATTGTTGGCTTTTACCCGACTGCACAAATAGGAGATGAATGTTTTTATATGTATATATACATAAGTGTATCCATTCTTTGGGCATACCTACTCTACAGGCTAATCGGCTATATAGATTTTACATTTGAGACGTCATTGAATTTGTCCGCCCACTTTTTAGTACTCGGAGATTTTTCGTTATAACTAGAACTCCATCGTCTATGACCCAATTTCATGACCTCAATAATGTAGAAGTTTAAAATTAAGACAGAATTCATAAACACTGACAACTTTACCGTAGGTAAATTGAAACGTAGATAAGGCTACGTGAAGTAACAAATTCAGACGAACTGTATTCAAAGTGTCCCGCGAAACTTTCGCCCTTGAGTTAGGTACTGAAAACTGAATTTAAATTTTATTCATTAGTCACTACACAGTTTACGAATTAATTTATATTTTGGTTATTAAATTACAGAATACTAAAAAGGTGCTACAAGGACTTTCTGAAAGATACTTGAAAGTTTTATGATTGTATTTAAGTGATTGAGAACTAGTTTGAAAGTTAGTCTTAGTATTTAAAGGCTCTGCGTGTTTTCCTAATTTGTGTTATTTGTGACACTTTTGATACGATCATGTGTGTATAGCATTAGTTTATAAATGTATTACCCTTAACACTTACAAAGTAGTTTCCCAAAAGTACCCAAAAAAACTAATCTTGCAAATCACTTAGTAGCAGCAGGTAAAGTCGAGATAAAGTTATTATTTTAATTTTATTTTAAAATTATGACGCAACGAAGTCTAAGCGATTCGTAACAATACCTAAAGCTTTTATAATACCTAGATATAGACCCTCTCGGTCATAAGCGGTCTAAACTGAATTATGAAGAGATCGCATGCCGAAGAAACTAAGCGAACAATGGTTGGATATAGCGTCTTAAATATGTTGGTATGAATGTCTTAAGAATTTAAACATTAAAAACTATATTAATACTAGAGAATCGGGAACTCTTCGTTGTTCAACTTATAATTTGGTTGTTCCATTAATTTTCCACTTCAGATACTCCCAATGTAATTTTTTTGTAAGCCTATGGAAAATAACGAAGACATTCGACAAATTTTGCTATGACGATATATCAACATTTTTAATAATTTTGCTGGTTCCTTGTTGCATCTCGACATCCACACCCCCAGGACTAACTGAGGCTCGAAACCATACTCAGTACTTCTAAAATGCGTAAATTTTCTTTTTATTATAATCGGTCCAGTTTTTCATGAGGAGTTCAGGGACAAACGTAAGTAGATACGCTGTCTTTTTATATTAAGATAAACTTTCAGTTTCGATCTACTAGTCAAGGGTACAAGTACCTACAGATGGACATTCATACATACACTTATACCCTACGCTTACAAGTGTGTGTGTATGAGCTTCATATTTAAGGCAAATTACACACACTAAGACGAGGATTTTAAGGCAAAACTAGTCTGGAACAAATTAGTTTGGCAAACAATACAATCATATTAGCACTGTCTCACGTAACTTCGCTCAGGTATACAACGGAACCTCATAACACGAATAATATTACTCGTGTACGTTGAACGTGTTGAGCGCAGACGAAGACTGAATACTGAAGCGCAATTATAATGATCTTCGCAGCAATATGGGCACATATATGAGCCGATATCGCCGTCATATTGAGGTCGGAGATGGCATAAAGCACTGACTGTGGGAGAATATAGAGCATTCGTTACGTATATTGGATTTTTAGATAGAAACTAATACTTGTTAACTATGTTAGGTAAAAAATGCGGTCAGTTAAGTTCTTGGTACGATGCCTACCTTGGATTTTAGATAATATATTATTATTGTAAATATAATTTACTCCCTTTTCATGTTATTTCTTAGTAATATTTTAAGTTTTATTTTGTATATTCATGTATATATTTTGTATGGTTTTAGATCAGTTTTTTGTATCTTTAGTCTGTTTTTTGTTTAACTGTACCTACTATATTATCGCTAACTGGTCAGTTAAAATTTGGTCAGTTAATTAAAACCTTAAAAAAATCATTTTACGACTGTATGTTTTCCAAAAAAAACTACGTATGTGTGATTAACATATTCGTAAATAGCAACTAATCAAAACTTTATTCATCAATTTATAGTTTCTTGAAACTCACAATTGTCATTCTGAAATAAAAATATTATTGCGATGGGAAATACGCAGCGTGAAAACCTCTATAATATTTATACAAAAGATACATATATGTTCGTTGTCCATAAATAAGACACAATAGCATATTATAAAGTTTTCCTCAGCGTTCAAGTAAACCAAACATATATTTTAAATGCATAAATACGCGGAAAAGTTTACAGAACGCAACCGTACCGCGCTATTTTCAACACCATTTTACACTGACACAATGAAATATGAGAACAGTATGCAGATTTCTTAAGCAGGTTCTCCACACCTGCAGTACACATTCTTGAAAATATTTTCAGTCGCGAACACTGCATTGAAACTTCGACTATGAATAACATTTTTAAATCTCGCGTGGACGTGAGAACTATCTTTGCTACTTATAGGTTTGTTCTCTTTTATTTTGTTTTAAGCGTGAATTTTTTTGTAGACTTTCTTTTGTTACACATCGTATTTCTTCAAGGTAATTTCTTATGTTCTAAAACTTCGTGGGTAAAGTTTGAGTTATTTCATTAATACCTTTTATTTAGTTTTGTCTATCTGTCAATATTAAGGGTTATAACAAGTTTAAATTGAAATTCAAAGTATTGATATTGTTTTCGAAACTTACAGCGAACTTAACGAATGTCAAAACTTTAACAATTTACAATAATATTAGAAAATAAAATTACATTTACATTATTATATAGGTAGTTCTGAATCAGTATGTATGCGGTAGGTACTATAGAGATCATATCTATCTTTTTGTACATAATATACATATACCCCTCATGTTAAATACATTGCTTGATGAGTTTGCACTAAACTAAGTTCCGACTCAATTCTGATTTGCATTACAGATAAAATGGTCATTTTCGTATCTCGGCTTCCGAAGTCCATACTACGCTATACTACTTCCTAGAACTCGAAACTAAGGTCTAAATCTACGTGTCTTGTCGACTCATTAGGTAATAGCTTAAGGGCAGCGGTCGGCAAACTTATTAGCCAGAGACAAAAAATATGAATTGTTGTACCAATTAAAAAAAAAAATTCGAGCCAAATCTGCTTGTTTAATAAACATTTATTACACTATATAAGTAGTACACTAAATGAAACAAAATTTCATACATTTTTTTTTTACTTACATGAATATCATTATTGAACCTTTGGTGGATATTTTTGCCAGAGCCGCGGGTCTGTAGCCGCACTTTGCCCAACATAATTGATTACCTGGTCTAAGGCACTAGTTTCGTCTTATCATTAATGACCATACTCCACCACGCTACTCCAGTTTGGTGTCTGGGAGAGCTATTACTTCCTACGTTCTTCATCAAGCAGTATTTGCACAAAAAAAATATAATACTAAGCTATCTAAGCAGTAAAAATACACACTTAGATTTACTAAGAATTTTAGAACTTTAGTTTTATAAGCACTTACGTTTTATTACTCATAAGAGTGAAGCTATAAAATAAATATACGAGAATTTAGAGATTAATAAAAATAATTTATTTTTCAAATGTAAATTCAATCTTCAAGTAATATATTTTTGGGAAATATATTTCAAATATTCGAGATCAGAATGGGCAATCCATAAAGGTTGTGGTTATACAAGCTTCACTCATGAGCGACTAAGACTGTTTAAAACCTATAAATAACTAGAGCTATTTAAAAGTAGCACTACGAATAAGTCACGATCAGAAATTGCTGCAGGAAGGAAGGAAGAAGCTGCAATTAGCTTTCTAGGATGAACTTGTTCGTCAATTAGTTCGTACTGAAAGTCAATAGGGATGTACTAATTCAAAAAGTTATATCCGTTCCGTTGCGAAAAAAGGGATGTACTCAACTTGAAGGGCCACTACCAACCCCCCTTCTCATTCTGGGTTGCTATGAATCTAGTTGCCCTTGAACCAAAATTTTATTGAGTTTTCGACTATAAAACTCTCCTCACCTGAGCCTTAAATATACAAAGTGACTATTAACCTATACCCAAGGTTTAGTATTCATTACCAAGGAGCTCAAAGCAGTAAAATTAAACGTCCCATTCGTCGGAAAAATAAAAACGCGGTAAAGATGACGCTAGTCGAGTCATATCGACGCCGTAATCCGTATTAAAAGTGAATGTGAACAAAATGTTTACAATCCCTGGTTCAGTTCGATTATAATAAGTATAGGTGCGTTTTATTGTTCACAAATGAAGAAATTATAGAGTTTATAAAAATAAGAAAAAGAAATAAAAAAGGTGACCTTATCGCTAAGAAGCGTCCTCCTCTAAGCAACGTTAGATTTTACAATAAAAAGATAAACGCAGAGGCACTATTTAACGAGAAAAAGATAGATAAACAGAGAGAAGATATTCTTACAAATGTACGGAAAGTTGAATGCTTCACGTATTAATGACGGTATTCTTGCTTTTTACAACTAATAGGGGTTAGTTTTTCATAATCTTCTTTAACACAAAGGTCCCTAAAAACATCGAAATCCGTTTATTGGGTAAATAGTCCAGAATAAACTTTCTGGGCTAAATATATAACGAAATAAATGTACGCTCAATTTTTGGACGTTCGTAAATATTCTGACCCTTCTGTAACGTGGAAATATTTTAGGAGCGAAGTAGGCACGATTTACGTGCTATACGTTTGATGTGTAAAAATGATACAGATGATAATATTTCGTGCTCAGAAATATCTGTAAAATACTAAAACTTTTGCCCAGCAGTATTTGTTTATGATAAACCTTGTATTTTCTTTGTAATTAATTAAAAAACAAAAAAATATATTATCGTTAAATATAATGTACTTCTGATATTTTTAATTGATTGAGTTAGAAAACTTGTTTCTAACAGTAAAATAATTAAAAATATTAAAATTTTATGCGCCCCAAAAGCATGGACCGATTTTTTTTATAATTACACGGTAAGATAGCCTTTGTGGTAGTTGCTACGAATAACGCAAACAGGCATAAGACAGACACTAACATTCATTATTTTTCGTAAAATACCTTTTTTTACGTTACTATAAAAATATATCTGTTTTTACTTACTACATTACGTTACTACTAATACGTTAATAAATATAACATATGTATATTGTATTAAAAATAAACTAAATATTATACCAACTACCTAAATAACATAAAAAAGGCCTTAAATATATTTACCTAAATAAAATAACCATTTTTATATTAAGTAACTGCGATCCAGTCCGAAACTTTAACGGATCATAAAGTATTGCTGATCTACTAAAAGCCATGCGTAAAGCTTACTGGACAAATCCGTCAAAAATATTTACAGCTGAAATATATATTGGAAAAATATAAGCTGAGTTTTTGAGCCGTCGCCGTGGGTAAATATTATTCTGACCTTTTTGTGACATATTTCTCAACCTACGCCCGATTTATAGGTACTCTACATCTGTTTCTGTTTTTCTTTTTGATATAAATTTAATCAAAAAAGAACCTGCTATGGTCAAAATTTAAGCAAAGTTCGTTACTTCTAATTTGGATCGATATGATTAGTTTCATGGTACGTTACAAATCTTTTGTATTAGGAAAGGAACCTACTCTCAACGCCATCTGGCGAGCATTGTAGGACAACATTATAACTAGGTGTGACTGAAAATAATAATTTATTATTATACATACAAGTCAAGGTGATTTTCCGCCGTGGTCGAATAAAAGTAAACTTAATTTTCTTCTTCGACCAGATATTTGTGTTAAATCATTCTTCATTGTACACATCGCTTGCTTTTTCATCTAATTAAAATCTAAAAGTCATCCCTGAAAGTTTTAACAAAGTCCTTTAAGAGTACATCAGTACATCAATAGCACAAATGTTTATAAGTCTCTTTGGAACATTTCTTACGAATTATGAATGTATTATGTAAGAAATAACATTTCTGAAGTATTTTTGTACTGGAACTTGTAATGCTGATGGATGAGAAATTTTGTAAAAGTTTTCCATAAACATTTAATTTTGGACATGTCTATCTTTAGCCGTGTTTTCGCTTTTGGGTTTCGTAGCAACATACTTAGCATCATGATTCATGTTTGATTTCCTTAATTTATGAATTATTTATTATTATGCTAGAATAAAATTAGACTCTCTGTCTTTATGTATAATAAGCTATATTTATAGTTCATATGAAACATGTTATATTAATTTAAAATTTACTTATATCGATGATAAATAAAGTTACCTATTGCAAGTTAGCGCTGAATTAAAGGTTTACAGATTTTCCAAAACAAGGTTAGTTACTAATTTCTGTAATAAAAACATTAATATTTCAGTTACTTTATAAAACCTTCCCCTAGAATACTAACCTAAAAGTGTCAATCAGAATCAGAGACCGGCATTGCTAATTCACGGTAAAACTAGCAATTTTGCTGCTCAATTACGTATTTTGACGATAAAATCCATTTTAGCCGACGTAAGCTTGACATTTGAAGGGAGCCCGCCCACTTTACTGGACTTTACATGTAATATTAAGGTAAACTTTTTTTAGAGTTAACAAAATCGTACTCATTTAAATAATTTTTAGGTACTCACTATGTAGGTAATTTTAAGACTTTTTGTTGAAAACGTAAAAGTCTTAATGGTGACGGTAATAAAAAAATTGCCTTAATATATAAAAGCTCATAAGAGCTTTTACTTTATAGAAATTCTATAAAAGTTTTTTATTTTACTTCTATTCTACCTTTTTACTTTACGTTAGGACTTAAAGAAAGATACTGTAATATTTTGGTAGGTAGATCAATTATATTAAATTACTTTGTCATGTTAGGTTTTTCAGTAGGTATAAACAAAACTTTAAACACAAAAAAAATATTAACGTTGAAATGTAAACTCAAAACTAAATGAACGCAGTACGAGATACTTAAGAATACTGTTTTCATTTCTTTTACAATTTTTCTCTTTTTTCATTAATTTAATTTTCCTCGAACATCATCGGCCATCATCCTTATCTAATCCAATTTGATTTCACAAGCAAGACTCATCATTTTTATTCAACAATTTGCTTATTGACAGTAATTTAATAAATTATCTAAATGGGCATAAGAGCTTCTTGATAAAAAATAACTTTTTATCTTTTTGAAATTGACAGTTACGAGGCGTAGGGCAAGTCATAATTTGGACTGATTTAAGTGTTAAAATAATATCAAGCTAAAAGTTATATTCATTTTTTAACAGGTCATATATACAGGAGAGGAGATATATGTATATATTTTTGTTTTTCATTTTCAAAAGCATAATTATATCTACAAGAATCAAACGATAGTTGATTTTTGAGCGTGTTCAAAGTAGAATGCTCATTAGTAGCATAATCTATGTGTGAAGCTAGCTTGTATAGTAATCACCCTCTTGCTTTAGAGTTACCAAACGTCGCGTCACCTTTCAACTGAGGTTAAATGCCACAGTACTCTTACAAGAGGCAACCCATCTATCCTCAGAGGAAGCAACGCATCTTTTGACCTACATCTAGTGGGACAGATACTAACGATTACTAACTGTACTATGTGTTTACTAACAGGACTAACTTGCATTAATTTATCTAACTTCCGTAGATCGTTAAATAACGAATTAAGAACTATCAAAATATTCTTATGAACACAATCTACTTACCAAATAGCGTACCCTCCTATAGTCCTACTCAAGGTTTGTCATAAATGGGCAGCAGGGGATGCAGACATTGTAAGATGATTTGCTAGTCACATTTATCATAAAATAAATGTTTACACCAGTAGTTCCTAACCTTTTCAATATGTTCCTGTGTGGTCTGCAAAAAAAAACTGATTTTACTCTGCCTTTAAAATGTTATCAAAACAAACAATACAACTTAGTTCTTCTGTATCTTTTAATTTTACCCTCCTATTAATTAAGTCCTTCGGTACTAGTTTAAGACACGCGTGCTACTAAATATCAATTGCTCAATAGCTTTTATGCTCGTAATAAGCAAATTATGTGTAATACCTCCCTAAGTCTTGAGGTAGCATTCAAAGCCAAAGATTTACACATTCTATAATTATACAGGAAAGGAAACAATACCGCCCGCAGCACTCGAGTTGTTATTAATCAACTTAGTTATTCTTTGTACGGAAATAACTTAATTATAAAACTTTGCAAAATTCAATTGCAAGTATGTAGCTGTACCGAAACTGTCTCACTAGTACCAGATGAACGAAAAAATAATAACTATGTGGCTCTAACAATTATATTATAAAAAATAAAGCATGTTTTGTATAAGGCGGCTTGAAGACACAAAAACGTCCCTTTGGGCTGTTTAGAGCAAAAACAAGACAGCTAATAATTATGGTAAAGACACAAAAAGTTTCATTTATACATACCTACTTTCATACTTTTCATATACAAGGCGCTTTAATCTATACTATAATAATTCATTTCTGAAGTGTTTGTTTGTTTGAACGCGCTAATCTTAGAAACTACTGGAACGATTTGAAATATTCTTTTAGTGTAAGATAGTCAATTTAACGAGGAGGGCTATATAACATCACGCTAAGATGAATAGGAGAGGAGCAGCAATAAAAAATATTGCGTAACCCTAAAAGTACAACAGAAAGAGAGACCACGAGAAAATCCTTACATTTTCGTCCATTATTTTTATCATAGCCGATAATGTATGAACATTGTCGTTACGGGAACGTTTCCCGGGATATCTTTTAGCTGACGTGAGTTTATAGACTGCACCATGGATCATATGAGTCAGCGTTATCCAGGGATTTATTTAACCCTGTGTTATCTGTCGCTTTGTCATGCAGGATCATTGAAACGAGAGTGTAGGCTATACAAGCAATTTCCGTTTAGGAAATACGTTAGCACTTAGTCGTTGTATAATGTATATTTGTGTAGTTTCTGATTTTTGTTTTATTTTATCGTTAGTAAACAAGTATGTTATTGCGTTGATTTTACTGTTTAAAACCAAAGGACCTTAGGTACCTATTGTTACAATTTTACGATGTATTGAAAAAATCTTTGGTTTATGACATTCCTACCAAAGAAATAGACATACGAGTACACACTGATGCTCAAAATTGGTCAAATTATCTCACAGAAAAATTTCATTATCATCTTTAAGAATTAGGTATTCGTTTTTCGCCCATAGTGATACAAGTACCGTTAGCGACTTCTTAATTTATGAGTACAACATCAAAGAAGTTCGTCTGACACGAAACAACGTAAATTATGACTCTTTAGCGTACACTGGAAGCATTACTTTCATAACGTAGATTTTCTACGTTAATTTAACCTTTTTGTTTTGTTGAAACAAGTTCCTTATCGCAAGTTGTAAATGAGGGTAACAGGAAAAATATTGTAACAAAAAAGCATCGCGGTTAAAACCGACTTCGTAAATAGAAGTTATCAAATTTACGTGTATGTATGTAATATTCCCTAATCCTTTATTTCATACTTTGCAGTTCGTGTTTTTTAAATTTTGAGTGCATTTAAATTTTTCAAAATAATAATTTAAATTCTTGTAACGTATGCTGCTCCAAAAGCTCAAAGCCCGAGAGGCCATCTCCAAATGGGAAGCATTTAGAAATTTCTGTCAGACAGTTCAGTAAAAGTTTATCTAAAGGCCGCGGGTGTTAAATATTCAATCTCATTCAAGATTCAAAAAGGAAACCTTATAGGTCAGCGGTGGCTCGTAGTGCTGCCGAGATTATAATAACTCTAAAGTTAGAACACTTCCGCGGCAAACGAAATAACCTAGACCGTAATAAAGTGACAACTTCTCATGTTTGTTGTAGAAACTTAGAAGGTTAAAAGGCTGTTGTAACCTTAACATTTCAAGGTTACTAATAAATGTTTTTATGGTTTTGTGTTTGCGGCAATAGCAGGAAGTCAAACTGGCCACTGGAGTTTAGACGGTCGCCATTAGCATACAATGTAGCCAGATTATGCACTTCATCCCAACCCATAACTGTCCCACTGCTGGGCTCGGGTCTCCTCTCACAGTGTGAGGGGTACAGGCCTTAGTCCACCACGCTGGCCTAGTGCGGATTGGCAGACTTCACTCATAAGTTTAATAATCTTTGGCAAACACAATGTTTTGAAATTTTTTAAAGCTTCTGATTATTAACTCAAACTTTTTATCCACATCTATTTGTTGTCCAATGGTGTTGAAAATAGGCGTTGTTACTAGGCCACCACCCTGGTAGAGATACAAAATCGTCTAACTTTATTATTAATCTGTAGAAGGTGACCTTTGAAACCAATTACCTTAAATATTCTTTCTACGTAGTACGGGTACATATCCACGATAATACAGTTATTCAGGTCCCAATCAATTAAATTATTTACGTTAATCCGTAATGAATCGTGTCTAGGGTATACTAGAAAGGTTATGTTAAATGTTTATTAGCGGCGAACGATTTGAGGGTTCTATAACTGCCTCAAATGTTAGGGTGTTAGTTCACCACTTATCTTGAGGTCAAGCCAACTTTGCTTTTTTACCCCACTGCACTATATGGAGGGTAATGTTTTTCTAGCGTATGTATGTATAGCCATTTCTTTGGGAAGCTCTACAGCTTAAACACCTTCATGGATTTCATTTATTTTTTTACGGCACTTTTATAGTTCGGTCTAAAGGTACATATTACTATACAAAACGTAGGTAGTAATCTTTTAGTAGTAAAATTAGTAAAATACTACTTACATAGTAATTTCATAGTAACATGCTTCCCGAGCTCGATTATCAAATACGACCATTAAATTATTGTCCTATCTCAGCTCATAAACTATCCGTATTATAATTACATTCCAATATAATTCTAATTGTCACATTAATTAACAATAACCTGCGTTAACTGTGCGTTAATTTGACCTCCATCTCAACTGTCAGTTACTGTCAAGTTGTAATTTACTTTGAGGAAGCTACACAATATGACAAGGACTTCGTAACGTCTAATTTTGTGGCTTTTATTATGTATTCTGTTCTACATTTACTGTTATTACTTTTACATAAAGTACCTATAATGGGGTAAGTATTACGTTGTCGTCGTGGGATTTAGGTGAAAAGTTCAGACCAAAAAATATATAGACCCACCCAGTCTTCAGAACAAAGAAGTCACTTTTTTTCTTTTTTTTTACGATCTGACTGCTGAGTAATGTACCGGGAATCGTTATCATTAGTTATTAACTTAATGTTTTTTTCGACTTCGCTTTCTATTTTCAATGACTGAGTCTACATATTTTTTAGTCTGTGGTAAGTAGGTACTTTGTTTAATATTTACTTTTATAGAAAAGGATGGGAGAATAAAAATTATTAAGAAGAAAGTAATTATTTATTTCCAGTTTGTAGCACTATAATACGCGCTCTTTCTTGATGATATTTCTATAGTTTAATAATATTTAAAACGTCGTAATTAAAACGCCACGCCTGACAAGAAAACGAATTAAGCTTTGCCAAAATTACAAACGAACTGTCGGTAATTTGGGTCATGATTCACTTTGGTCGATAGTACATTAAGATTTAACTAAACTATAATATAATAGAGAAAAGTGTCTTACACACTGAAACACACTTATCCCCCGCAGTAGGATTTCCTATGTCGCGGGTAGCATGGACAAAAAAAAATAACACATCACTAACACCCATGACCCGAGAACAAACATTTATCTGTCACAGAAATATCTGCCCCGGCTGGCAATCAAACCCGGGACCCCTCGCTTCACAGGCTGGGTCACCACCAACTAATATCCTATTATGCTATACAGTTCAGTTGACACTGACGGTGTTGAATTTGATAAAGAAATAATAATTATTACGTCACACTACAGTTCGTAGCGCCAATGCCCAATATTCCATTTATAAATTAAATTATCTCACGTAAGTAGTCGAACTATAGTCGCGTGCAAAAGTATGGAATCACTTGCTTGTGAATTGTTAGGAACATATTTAAAATAAAACTTATCGACAAATATGTTTAAATGTGGTATCATTTTAACGGGTACATTTTCAGTTTTAAAATGATACTAAATTAGCAAAAATCAATTTCGTATTTCAAACGCTAGCGTCTCATAATTTTGATGTTAGTAAAATCGTCTGTTCGTTCTATTTTAAAATTACAAACTAGACGTAAATTGAGTTCTAGAAGCAATAGTGGTCTTGACCTACTTTAAATTTTAATCAAGTTTAGGTACTACAATTAGATAGTCAAAACTTAAGTGACGGCTTTTACGAATAATAATAGACTGAAGTTAAGCAACTTTTGAGAGACTACCTTTACCTACCTTTAACTATCAGCCATTTAGAAGTGACCACTATACATTTC
>LGAG01000871.1:48201-63707 GCA_001278395.1 Lerema accius | reverse complement strand
ACGTAACACACAAATTACCATTTTTATCTAAAATTGTCGTAATTTTGCCGAGTAGAAGAGTTATTGTCCCTTAGGTTTTTAGTAATAAAAAAAACGTAACGCGTTCTTCGACCCCCAGATCCACCTATGTAACACATAATATTTTACAAGGCCCCTCCCCACAAATCGCGTGACATATTTGAACGATCCCTCGTCACAAACCATTACAGTCCCACTGCTGGGCATAAGTCTCCTCTCACCATGTAAGGGACACATGCCATACTTTACCACGCTGACCTAGTGCGGATTTGATTATATTCTCACTCAAATTAAAAGCGCATTATTTACACTACTACACTACAGTATATAAGCACATTAAAAGTGCACATATTTCATCAAAAAGTCGAAATAAGTCTTTCAGTGTTGTCGTGTGAACTAGCACCTATTCACTGGACGACATCGCGACAGGTGAGCGATATACGATACATTTGTCTCCATAAAACTGCCATAAAGAGACCGGCCATTCCCGTAATGTGTTCATGTGGGTAGGCGGTAATGAATTCCGCGCCTTAAATCTAATACAGTCACTATTTTCAAATAAAGTAATGCTACGTGTAGATAGACACGTGTGTATGAATGTGTTACACGACATTTTTATTATTAATACATGAAGAGATACAAGACCCCTTTTTAAGATTATAAATATGTATGGGTTTTATATTAGGCATAGTTAAAGTTTAATGGCATTGACGTATTTTAGTTAATAGTAGAAAAGTGCAGGACGCTAAATGTGATCTATAGTATGTCTTACTTATCTTATAGTTAACTGAGAAAACAAAACGAAATACTCACTACTATGCGTTTTTACATAAAGTCATATCTACAAGTCAGGGTAGGCCGCATTGACAAATTAACGTCTATCATTTGATATAATGGATTATAGCCAAATATCGACAACATAACGCGTTTTATAATTGTATTAAAATCGTGACTTTACCCCTAATTTTTTTATGATTGTAGTAATGATTTGTTTACAAAAACCTATTAATACCATATTTCTTAAAATTGTTTTCCATAACAATGCCATAAGAGATGAACGAAAACCTTGATACGCGTATGATACATTTGTCGCCATAACAGGCCATAATATTATGGTGAAGACAAAACCCATAACAATATAATGGGTGCCAGGTATACGTGCGTATATGGTGGTTTAGAAATGAAATATTGTTTCATACTTCATTATGTTCATAGCTAGTATCAGCTGCGACTCGAGAGTAATTGGCAAAGTTGAACTACATCAAAAGTTGAACATACATCCTCTATGCCAAAGTGATCATGACAATAGTTTCTTTGCTTAACCATGCACTAAAGATTAGAGCATATATGCGCAGTTCTTTTATAGCAAACAGAGAGAGAGAGAATATGATTTTCTTTCTCTTTCTGGGTATGCCTATGAGTAAATATACATAAATATATCAACACACACATTTAAACGATACACAATGGATTTAAACCCCAAAAGTCATGATACATATTTCTCTATGCAACTAAAGTACCTATTCATTTCGTCTAATTATAAAAACACGTTATTTTGCTAAAATATACTACACGTACATATATTTTGAGCTTCACTATATTAACATAACAGTCTCAGAAGATACGCAGTCCAATTACAAATTCGGGGAACCGTAATTACGTACTAATAACATGTTATTTCCACTTAGAAAGTTAATCTTCCCAGTAAATGAAAGATGGACGATAATATTGTATCATATCATATTACTATGAGACATTTGTCTCCATAAAGGTGCCGAGGTGTGGAACAGGAATGCATTAAGGTTCTAATGGGTGCTATAAACACCACACATTTACCCAATTTAATAAGACGTTTATCTTTATTGTGACCATGCCATTATGTTGTTAGTTATGTATGTTTATGTTCGACGTGTGCTGCTAAAGAGGAGGTGATTGTTTTTCAAGTTTTTATGTTTGAATGTATGTATGTACGAGTATATCAATTACTTTGGTACAGTCTACGGTGTAAACTGCTTGGCATTATGAGAGGTCATTGTTGTGGGAATGACATAGGTTACATCATTTTTAAATATGAGGTCCGTCTTTAATTATTTTTTGTGGTAGGGTTTGTGTTTACATTTATCCAAAAGATATTATTTATTTTGTTGTATTATTTAGGCATAATAAATTAATACATAGGTGTTCTTAAGGGGTGAATAACTTTATTTTAATCAACATATAATCTCACAACTCTAAAATTTAAATTCATATTTACATAAATATAAATGTAACCTCATTTTCTAGTTCATATAAATTTTATACCATACATTTGTGTGCATAATGTCATATACCTACCATTCATTTATACGAGTATGGTAAAAAACGAATGTGAGTTTCTGCGCGTTTTATTTAGTTATAAAAATGATATTTTTACGATTATCATAATTTCCAACGCTAGGTTATTGTAGAAAAAGGCATCGTTTATTTACATACTTTTTTATTTGAGTTTTTAAAATTACTAATATTACATCTTAATAATTTTACACCTCGACACTTTATTAGCATGTCTGGCTCTTCATAATTTTATTATTGACACATATTTCTAACTCTCTAGTTTATGACATTACTGAAAAACTTTAGACTAGTCCCACCTGTGTTTAAGAATATTGACACAAAGAGATAAAATCTAATTTCATTGTTTTACGATTAATTTGATACAAGAGAGCGTATACTACACACTCTGTCACCTCAAATCAAATCAAAAATGATTTATTCATATAGGTATCAATGATACACATGCAGGTAATTTTGTTGAAAACTACCCCGTTTCGTAAATACACTTTAATATGGAGGAGAAGAAAGGGGAAATAATCTCCCTCGCACTTATTTTTCACTCTGTTTAAACAACGTTTTTTTCTGGTTTTTCTGTTTAAACATCTTTTTCACTCTATTTAAAAACTGTTTTTTTCTGGTATTTTTGTTTAAACACATTCTGTTTTTCCCAGATATTCCGCCCGCTTCATCCCTCCAGACATCTGGAGGTTGGAAATCAAAGAAGTCCGACCGACAGATGCTGCTTTCTACGACTGTCAGCTGTCGGCACATCCTCCTAGAACAGCTCGGGTTACTTTACGAGTGCCAGGTAATCTACATCATCATCAATCTAACCCATGACTGAGTGAAGGATACATGAGTGTCAATGACCTGAGTGGTTCAATGGTTTTCATGCTGTGCCACCGTTCTATTGACGGATAAATGAGCGTCAATGACCTGCGTAGCGCAATGTTTATCTTGCTGTGCCACCGTTCAATATCTCCTGAGGTCAATTTCCAGGTCGACACCTAGGTCTGTATTGGGTTAATATTCTATGCTTCAGCATAGAGGCTAAATATCATGACATAGGCTTTAAAAAAGACAATTACACCTTAATTAAGCCTAATTCAGCTATAGCTTATCCTGTAGATCGGTGACCGGAGGAAAAAAAGCCGAAAGAAAAATCTTCCGCTACTCCTTTAAAAAAAGTAAATTTTAACAACGTGAAGTGGTTTTCTATTCCTTACTTTTGCACAAATAATGGTCTGTCATAATTTCTAATTCAGATGTTAATAACAATAGCACTACATGGGAGTAATTAAGTCTCTACCGACGACAAAGAGGAATGAGATCTCCCTTAGATATACATGAATTGCTCCTCCCATTGTTTTGAATCCGGGACTTGTCCCGTAGGAAATGAGGAACTAGTTTGCATAAACATGTCAACTAGTACTGTAAGTAACCGCCCTCATTTCGCTTCGGGGACCTTCGCTATGCCTTTAGTATTCTGTATACGCGATCGATAGTAAAAATCGAAATAAGTAATTAATTGAAAAACAAAAAAAAACTCGATTGCTGAAATATTTTTTTTTGGGTTTTGACCGTACTGTCATCAAAGGCAAACTCCATGTTGAAATCTTTCAAGTCATTTAGGATGTAGAGCCTGCCAAAGTAATACATACCACAAACATAGTAGGTATATCTATTCCTGCGCAATCAGGTAAATATAATTACTCTTCTGACATACAATTAGGTATTACTTTTTATGATGAGAAATAATTAAACTAACTTTAAGACTTTTAAAATGTTTTTTCTCTCTTTCAACCCTACCAACCCCAACTCTCAAAACATCTTCAAAACTACTTTTACAGAAAAATGTATTTTTAAGACAGTATTTTAGTCCTAATTACTTCATCCTGTTAATATGTCCCAACTCCAAAAGTATTATTTTTGAAGTAAAATTTTTATTTTAATACTCAGATTTATGAAAACCGTGGTGAAACAGAGGAGCAATTTTAATTAAAGTAATTTAGTGGCTCTTAAGCCTGGGCTTTTGTGAAATTAATTATAAAAAGTGGCACTCTCGACCCGTACAGATTAAAACTTGATTTCAGGAAGGGTTCGAAAGTGTTTTTTCGACTTCGAAATATCGTAAATAGATAGATAGATAAACACTTTATCGTTTGTACCTACACCACAATAGAAGACAAACATAATGCATCTAGTACCTACATAACTATGGACGGCAGAATTGTGTTCGTTATTTCACCCATCATATTATATCGTAACCCACAAAATTAAATCTAAATTTTTGTACGGGTGCAATGTATATTTTTATACATTTTTACTTAATTTTTTATCCATGTTATTAAAAAAATATATCTCTATCTTATATCTATAATTTAACCCCATTGACATGTAAACAAAAGGCATTGACCTCCTCAAAACTTTTACGTTGACCGTACTGAACCGTATGTGACACTAGGGTTGTCACATGTACGCAATAGGTATTTTTTATTTTTAAATAATCAACACAATATTAAAAATGATATGAAATTAAATTGGGAGGTAAAAAATAATAAAAAAATTTAAATATTTTCAAAACTTGTGTTTACTTGTGTTATCAAAAAATATAGTTGTCCTATAAATATACATGTTCGAAGTCCAGGACCGGTTTTACCGAATTTCAAATATTCCGGAATTTTCTGACCACTGGCAACCCTAGCCACAATTCAATGCAGTAAAGCATTACTCAGCGCGACCACTATTCAGTCACTGCGAGCCTCATTACGCGGTGCTAGGTGGAACAAATCAACTGAAACGCAATCACGAACATTGTCCAACGGGGCGTTGTTAAACACGTTGCACTGTAAACTTGTAATAAGTAGGTACCTGCAAATACCTACACATGTGCAACTGTATGTATATAGTTTGCTGATTTCCTAGCGGTTCAAATTAAAAATAAATTAGGAATAAAGACCCTTGTACACGACGCGAAGTTTTTTTAACGCATCGCCGACGACGCATGTTTCTGATGAAAACTGTAATGTTTTTTGAGGTTGTCTCCATTTTTTGGTATGCTCTACAACTCAAATGGGTTGATGGATTTAAACATGTTGTGGGGTATCATTGATTCCTCTCGATTGTTAGAGTGATATAGGCATTATATTTTTTTACCGCAAAAAAAATGCAGTCGGGGTTTTGTTATTTTATTATTGCAGTTAGTAACTGATGAAACGCGCTGATGACGAGTGTTTGTATTGCTCAAGCTGCCGACGCCACTTACTTCAAGTACTTTGTCTATGGATGATCTAATAAAACGCTAACACACTCATACCCCCGCAGTAGGAACCCTGTGTCGCAGGTGGCATGGACAACACTAATAACACATCACAATCGAGAACAAACATTTATCTGTCACATAAATATCTGCCCCGGCCGGGAATCGAACCCGAGACCCCTCGATTCGCAGGCAGGGTCACTACTAACTTGGCTACGGGGTCGTCAATAGTAATGTTAATCCACAGAAGTATCAGTCCGGATTGTCGACGGAGCTGGTGCAGAGGTGTCGGAGCAAGTGTGTGAGCTGGGCAGCACGGTGGCCCTCCGGTGTGAGGTCAGGGGCCTCCGGATGGAAGGGGGCCCCTCGCTCCTGTGGTACCGCAGGGAACTATTACTCAATGATGACACTACTAGAGGTGGTATAAGGTGATTGTAGGCTTCGATCAGAGGCGTTTGGCGAAATTTAAAATTTTTAGTAAATTTTAATTTTTTAATTTTTAGTAAATTTTTATTTTAATAATTTTAGTTTTAATTTTTTTGAATATTCACGTTTATTTTTTGTATATTATAAAACTAAATTGAATTATGGATTCAGTTAAGACAAACATACATACAAAATACTTAATTCTATTGAAAGGTCTGAATTCAATTACTCGATAACTTCAAAACCTTTTATCCTATTTTCGAACTCATTACTTTGTCTTGTTCTACTGAGTGAATTGAAAATACTCGTATGAGAAATAGAACTCTACGTAAATAAAATGTGTGGTAGAACTCTTTGTTTCTATTTAAGTCATGTAAATCCATGATAACTTTTTTTTATGTAGGCACCTAAATGTACCAAGTCAATGCTCCTGGGGGGAGTATTTTTTTTTTCAATATTTTTTAAATTTATTTTTCAAACACGTGTAGTGCTAACATCCTTCACCAAGAAGAAATATAAGCCACAGACATTAATGTCTTTAATGAGAAAAGCAAAAAATACCTATTAGTGCCACCCTTGAACATCCTGACAAATCTCGAGTAGGAATACAGGACAGATCGTTTGTTAGTTAGGTACTAGGTCCAGTTAGTGATAAGTATTTCTGAAAATAATTAACACTACTTAGTAGTAAACATAGAAGATATCTCACAAGTATTTATTTTTCAGTGTGCGAACAGAATTCGGCGCAAACGGCGCTAACTCGATACTCCGCGTCGCGCGCGTGCGCAACGACGATGCAGGGCGGTACTCTTGCAGCGTAGCACGCGCGCCGCCCCCCTCCCCGCCGCCTGCTTACGTCATCTTACACGTCATCAAAGGTAATAAACAATTTGATAGGAATTAGACAATTCAATTATAGCTGGGCCGTTACAAACGTGCAGACTACCTCATCAAGCATTTTATCATATCTCTCTCACTCCCACATTCCAGCGAGAGTTCCGATATACCTATAGGTGTGAACGAGAGATATGATAAAATAATTAATGACGTAGTTTGCACGTTTGTATTAGCCCAGCTTATAGTAAGCATACATGTTTCTTTATATATACCCACCTAATCACAGAATAAATAAATTTTAGTTTAATAATTTTTTTATGGTTTTAAGATCGCAAACGAGTTGACAATGGCTACCCAGCGTTCAAATCGCCGTTGAATATAATCCGTGTGACATATTTACATTAATATAACACTAGCCTAAATTCAAATTAAAGGAAACTTTATAGAGAATTCGCTTGTGGGACCTACTCAAGACGTTACCTTTGTCAAAGCAAATGTTAATTCATTTCTAATTCGTACATAACTTCAAAATTAAATTTTCAACCTGAGTGGGTTGAATGTAACCCTTTACTTACTGCCGAAGTAGTTTCACGAATGATTTTGAGTTTATGAATGGTTAGAATTAACGAAGTTGTTACAACATTCATAATTTTCGACGACTTGTGTGGCGCAATTCAATGGGTCCTGGGCATAGACCAAAAAATATATAGACTAAGTCTTCAGAATAAAAAAGCGTAGTCGAAAAAACATAACGTTAATAACAAATGATAACGTTTCCCGGTATATTGCTCGGCAGACCATGCTCGGTGACATCGTAAGATCGAAAAAAAAATCTTAATTTAATATTATTTATTTCTGATAAGGTCTTTTTGACGTGGTCTAGAAACTAGTTTTAACTACTTTTCATTTGTTTTCAGGTGAAAGTTTGGCTGAACTCCACCAGGGTACTGGATCGATCACACCGGTCCCCGCGTGGTTGGTGATGATCAATCTTGCGCTGTGCGTCGGTGCGCTTTAGGATTATTTATTAATAAATTGTTCACATTTCATATTACTGTCGTTTCATTTATTTCCTGCTGAATTCTCGTGAAGGCTGTGAATGCATGGTAACTGTTCACAATTGAATGTTAGCAGTATTTCTTGTAAGAGGTTATTTGAATCCAACTTAAGGACAATTGAGTTATAGAAACTGCCAATAGAAAACATTTATAAAAGAGGTTTTCAAAAGTTTCTTTGAAGACATTAAATAAGTAGCCTATTAAGTCAATAGCTGAGGACCAAAATCTAAAACGAATGAATATAAAAAGAATGTCTTCAAAGTTTTGTGAATAATGTACTCCAAATTTTAAGTCAATCTTCCAATTGAGATCGTAGTAATAAGAAAAATACAACGATTAATCTATTCATAAAACTTACAGCGAAAGAGAATTTTGGTGAATTTCACACTTGAGCAAGTATAGAATAATAGATGGAGTAGCTGATTTCCATATTTATGAGGGTTCCGTAACACAACGTACTAAGAGCTATAATCGTCCGTAGCCCAACAGATCCTTTGGTAATATAATTTCGACGAAACGTAACAAGAGCGTTATTGTTCAAATTATCATATTCTCTGATAACCCAGTTATTGAATGAAGGGTAACTGATGAGGGTTGAAATTGTAGTAAGATTTGACAGTTCGTAACTAGCCTACACACTATATATGACACAAATCTAGACGATGTCGATGCCTATCTTAAGTTGTTTGATCTTTCTAAAAGAATACAATTCGTAACATTTTGAAAGATCTATACAACGAGGGTGAATATATATTCTCACTTCAACTGTTTTATCGACCTAACACCAGCCAAAAGAAAATCACCGTAATAATAAACACTTTTGCTCATTCATTGAGCCTTTTCAGAGATGAATTACATAGACCTTCGCAGAACTTGGACTTCGTCTTTCCTAGTTATGCCTACTAATTGAGAGACTCTTGTACCAAGAGTAATCCTATTAGGTTTTCTGATTTAGGGTATATTGCGTAAGTCAGGAACAGTTACGAATTTAGTAAATTACAATTGATACGAAAAGGTTAGTATAGCAGCTACCTGACAGGTAAATAAACACATAAAAGATAGCAAGAAAGCAGAGTACTGTTAAGAGAATATAGTTACTATAAAACAACAAATAGAGTCGAGATTTCATAAATAAGGAAAGTGTCTACAGCGAAAGGAACACTACCCAAAGATGAGCTTTCCATTTAAGCTTTCACGATAAGAGCTGAAGTACTCATTTAAGGTCGTTAAGCTGAGGAAGTTTCCCTAAATACAGCCGACACACAGCTTCATAAAATTAATTTCAGTTTGCAAGCAATATTTTAATCACGCTCGTTAAAAACACGGTGAGTACTTCACGAACTAAAAAAGGAGTGAATGAACGAAACTAAGCGCTAAAGAAAACTGCTTTCAAAATGTGATGTATAAAACGAAAAAAGTTAATATAGATTAAGGTCTCTTAAGGTTTGATTTCATAAGACAAGACCGTCTGATTCCGACTGAATCGGTTTCATACAAATGAATGGATTGTAGTCTTGGTATTTATCTATAATTGAGCCCAAGATAACTTGCCCTGATGATGAAATACTCCTGCATCAACAAACAAGGCAGCGGTCGCTTAGTTCTGAAATACTGTAAATAAGTAAATAATGCAGAGTAATTGTAAATACTTACTTCCTTTTTGAAACCTAAACCAAAAAGTTGTCAGCCAAGCGACCTTTAACAACAAAATTGTTTTGCATTAAACAATGCCAAAAAGTTCGACGTCAGTCTTGATTGCGTGTTTGTCCGTAGAAAGCTTTCAAAGTAAAATAATAGCTGATCACACCCTACCGGTCATATTACAAATGGTATTTAGCCAGAAAATTGTTTAGGAAGTAGTACAAAAATAGCCACACCCAATTTCTTTTACTTAGATCGACTTTGAATTGCTTAATGCTTTGCAAATGTTTGCTGGTAATAATCAACAAAGTAACAAAAAAGCCACGATATAGTAAGTTACGCAGTCATGCAACATCAGAAACATCTAAGACAGATAAAGGAGAAAAAAGAAAGAAAAATAAAATGATGGATCTGAAACTCAGAACTGGTTATAAAACATACATAGAACGATGATGAACTATGTATTGTATAACAGGTGATTCAAAAAGAGTTAGGGGGTTTCACAAAATAAGAAAAATGTTACTTAAGATTAATTATGATACTCATAAGTATTAATTTTGTGTACAGACAAAATCCAACTATATTCGCTGCCCATTTCTAGTAAAGAAAATTTAAAGTTTATTCGACAGCGACCAAACAGGGCGCGTTTTTATATGGTCTAATTATTTGGAAATTCCACGGGGAAATTTGAAAGAATATAGCCCCGCAAACATGTCGAGGGCCTACACAAATATTGACAGACATCGCTTCGGCACTGCCGACCGGATGTTCCTTTCAACAACCTTATAACCCGCTCTCAACTGATCTGATTGAATTGTTAATTTTCCCAAATGAAACCAGCAAAACCTATTATAATAACACGGGTTTTCATGTGGAATGACGTACACCGTACAGCTCGAAATTTCCAATAGGTACCGTTCGGTTATTGTATTGCCTGTTTCAAACAATTCTAGACGCTATGTGTGTTGTCATATAGTTTATATTTATGCTACCGCTAATTTATATTCATCAGATTAATGGTTAACTGATGCTAATACTAAAACAATGTTGATGTCATGATCGAACGCTGATGCGTATGAAATTACGTAGATATAATTAGAACAATAATGCGACAGTGGAATGAACTATCAAAAAATAGTTTTTAGTGTAACTATACACTGTAGGACACTTTATTTATCCATGTCGAAATCAGTGTCCCTTTTGGTGCAACCTGATGAACATTGGATGAGGGATCAGCGTATCATCGAATCATGGATCTACGAGTTACATGATAAGCATCTCCCTTAGCTATGAAATACATCAAATTGACTTTGCAGCATTCCGGCCTAAAAAAACTCGCAAAGACAATACTGCAACAATATAAAATTATGTAATAACAATGAAGTTTATGCAAAAATACGCTCAAAAAACATTCACCTAAGTGATACTTCGTCCAGAAACTGGTTCACATGTTGTGTTAAATGTTACGTAGACTTCAAACCCTGTTACCAGACAGACAAATCAACATAAGTTAATTAGCTAACCAAACAGTTTCGTTTACGCAAGCAAATAACTTTGTACATCGTTTGTTTGTTTGGGTTCCTGGTATTTTCGACTATGTTTTTTCAGTTAATAAAAAAGTTTTTTGAATGGCAGAGCGGAGGTAAACTTCGCTCAAATTAAGGCTGTTTTTCAAAATTAATGTATTCCATTTAGAATTGCGTCATTCTATTTTTCATAGTTATTGTTGCTTTCTGGCAATCTGGTAATGTCCTAAAATACAAAAATGTTAAGAACATTGATCTAACATTAATGCGTCGCAGTATATAATTCAGTAATAGCCTAGTGATTTGAACCTTTGAGTTCCTGATTTCGAACCTCTGCACGTACCTCAGATTTTCCAAAAAAGTTATGTGCGTATTAGAAACTAATCACTTGCTACGGTGAAGAACTCTGCATACCTGAGAGTTCTCCATAAAATTCGCAAAGTTCTGTGAACTCTACCAATCCGCACTTGGTCAGTATGGTGGATTATTGCCTGTACCACTCACATTGTGAGAGGAGACCCGAGCCCAGCAGTGGGACGATTATGGTTTGTGATGATGATGATGATTAATGAGTGGAAATGAATGTATTAAAACTGTATACTGTTCTATAGATCCCTATATTACCTATTCTGTGCAACCTGAAACATATCTTTGAACTCGTGTGCAACAGAGGACTAACTAATCTAACTTTTGTTTGCGAAGTGGCCTCCAAAGCTGTTACGTTTCGCCTTTAAAGCGAATTCAATTAAAACGTCGGAAAATAAATAAGGAGCAATTTAACTAGTATGAGAACGTTAGGAGCATTGAACTAGAACAGTTCCAATATTTGATTGCATTTATTGCAGTCATTATTCAATGGTTAAATACAAAAGGTAATGGTTAAATACAATCTTTTAAGCCGACGGTACTAAAAGAGGGTAATGTTTTTCGACCCTATTTAAGCATGTATGTATGTAAATTTTTTGGTATGCTCTACAGTCCAAACGGTTTGACAGATTCAACTTTTGAGGTGTCTTTGAATTCGCCTCCATTGTGCAGTGGGATAAGCTTTACATTTTTATATTACAGTGCCTGCAACCGCCAAAAATATTTTAAGCAATCGGGGTTATTTGAATTTCTATGAAATTATTACCTGTTTATCACTTCATTCGCAATCTATAAATGCGTACAAAACTATCGTGTACCAAAAACTAAAGGGTATGCGGCCTAAAAACGTTTCACGCTGTACTGAGAGGTAAACTCTTTATCGGATCGCCTCCGGGTATACCCTGACGCTTGAAATATGCGATCAGCAAAAACTGTTCTAGTTTGACGTTACTTTTTGTGACTAACGTTAACGTCATTTACTAAGGACAACGATACTTATGTAGAGCAGCTCTCCTTTTTGTATGCCAGTTGACTTACTATGTTTTAGATGAGTTGAGACTCAATCCAGTAACTAACACTGTACAGGAATATGGTTGCTTTTCGTTCTAACGTTTCAGTAGGAAATAAAACAGCAAAGGTTTAAGAATACTCTTCTCAAATAACATGTTAGTGGAGTTGAAACAGGCAAGTGTAACTTATACTCTTCTGCTATTCGATTGTACCTTCATGATTCTATTCGGACCGTTCATTCGTAACATTCACGTCGTATGAACATTCCATCCAAACTGCATGAACCGCAAACAGCTCACAAACTATTCGCCTGATGTGACAGCAGCCTTAGACTTACGTAGATAGATAACAGACTTAAATATGAATAAGTCCTTACACACCAATAAATACAGTATAGTTAGAAAAAGTCGCAGTGAAATCAAAGTTGTACATGATGAATAACCGAATTGGTAACTTTTCCAATATTTTACCTGTCAGATCGTTTCGGCTTCAGTTGGTACCTGTATAACTTATGGTTTTGTAAACATACAAATACAGTTTTATTATCGTACTTTTACGTTAAGTTCATTGAGTTGTACAGATTTCCTTACGCCATAGTAGCAGCTTAATATACTGTCGGAAAAAAAATGTTTGCGTAATTATAACTCCCGACAGAGATTATTAAGATATTAGGAGATGAAATTGTAAGGATGACTTACTTTTGCTCGACACTTCATATGGGACAATCCGATGGTAACTATTATTTAGCTACTTAAAGTTTTTTAGCTTTAATTTAATTATTTTCTAACTAGTTTTTGTGGCTCGATTATAATATTTTACTTATTTTTATTTATAGTTGCCAGGAATAAAAGATGAAAGGAAGTCCTGGCTCTCACGATAAAGGTTTTGGATTATGCGGGTTTCCTATACTTGGATGGCATCAGACACACATGGGGACGCCCGTGGGATTTGAACACGAACGCAATCCCTCCTTAATTCCCTGTAGGTCCCTTCCGCTGTCAATCTTCTGGTCCCCTGTAGTCAGAGCTGGTTAAGAAACCTTTTTTAACCTACCCGTTCTTCCCCTCGTGCATTCATGCAAAGTAATAAACCATTCCGTTTAGTTCACACTGAATACTTACTCCTACTGAAAGCATTTTCTAGTCACACAACCAAGTCCCATAACCATAAACTGCATTAAAATATTACCTCAACATTCACGTACGCATACGAAAACTCAGCGTGAAGAACGTAACGTCAAACAGCTTTCATTATATAAACGGTTTTAATATTTTGTCTCGAGAAAAAATATATTATGTAACGTACGCAATTTCCTAGCAGTCTTTCGGCATTTATTTTTCTGTGTTTACCTACTTCGCACGGCCGTAATTTGAGCCGGGTTCGCGTGAATTGTTGACGTCGTCGCGCCGTGGCATTTGTCTCGGTAGATCCTAAATTATACCTATTTATTTATTATATTATGTTACACAAAACGCGCCTACGGCAAGGCATATTTTGCGTCTATGCACGACCGTAGGTTTCCCTTTGAGGAAGGATTACCTATATTACATCATCCAGACGGTTTGAGCGTCCAGAAATGATAGGTAACAAAGATTTATATTCCGAACTGAGTTGAGTGCTAAGGATTAAGCTGTTTGGGCGCTGCCTAAAAGCGAAAGAGATTACAACAGCCTCCTGCGTGTTAAGCGAAGGTTAACTTAGCCAAAAGTTCATCGAAAAGAATACTTTTTTCTTATTTTAGAATAGAATGCTAACAGTACACTATGAATAGTACAGATTTAAAGATATTTGAGATTACAGCTTAGTTTTACAACTGTTATAGGCGTAGAAAACATGCTTCATAAAGGCGAGAAGTATTACAGTATAATTTTTGAATACAAACTGAGTTATTATAAGTTAATATAAAAAGTTCTTAAAATTATTTAAACATTATCTATAAGTACCAATAATATAACACTGAAGAGTTTGTTTGAACGCGCTAATCTTAGGAACTACTGGACCGAATTGAAAAAGTCTTTTGGTGCAAGATAGTCCATTTATCGAGGAAGGCTATAGGCTATATAACATCACGCTAAGATGAATAGGAGAGGAGCAGCAATAAGAATTATTACAAAAACTTAATTAATATGTTATCTAACCTTTATTATGAAATTAATAAAGCATCCGATAAACGTGACTCCAACGCATGTTTCGGGTAGGTACTCCATATTTATGTATGTTAGCATTATGTTTCCGTAATCGAAGGGAGGATGGCCTACTACTTTACTATAAAATACACAGAATACTTGTTAAGTATGAATGAGGTTTGATCCTGAATAGGTTCCGTACCTTCGCTTAATATTTGCCCAACTGCAGTAGAAGCATGGTAATGTTTTTTGAGCGTAAACGTCTTGACAGATTTAAACGTATGTGGCGTTATGGAATTCGTCTCATTCATCATTGTCACGCAGTCATAGTTTTTAATATTATTTTTAGCCGTTCGATTTTCTTAATGAATTAATAGTATTATTATTGTAATAGTAGCGAAAGTAAAAAATTAAGATCAAATACGAGGCGGTTGGTAGACAGTCCACTGTCCAGGAATTCCGGAAATCTGTCCAGAAATAACCGGCAACTCTAATTTGACAGGACTATATTAGGGCCTACCGCATTAGCACCCTTCAGATGCAGTACCCTAAAAAACCTAATACAAGCGTCGTGTTCACACGTGAAACTATTCCAGCGATATCAGCCGCGTTTTTCGATACACTATATTACGAATAAGTACACACATATCGGAAAATTATAGTTATCACCGTCGCGAGATTCGATGTGGAAGATAATATCTAGTTATTTTTGCTATCGGACGATATAAGTAAAGTGGGTTGTTACAGCCAGATGCGAAGTCGAACGGAGGTAAAAAAGGGGAATTCAGGCATTTTGAAGCACCTGTTTTCACCGATAATACTAAATGAATCTACTTACTATGTTTGTATTCAGAATGGACATTGACAAATGAAATTGAACGTTACGTAGTATTTACGAGTATCGAATATGTCGCATCCGGTTGTC
>LGAG01000871.1:12679-28088 GCA_001278395.1 Lerema accius | reverse complement strand
GGCACTGTTCACATCGTCAAAATTAGTTTTATTCCTTTGAGTCTTAAATATTAGCCTTATGGATGCCAGTCTGACTGACATTTAACCAATTTTTTTTTATATTTACCATTCTAGACCCAGTATCTGGCGGCAGTATGGATTGGGTGCGCAAGAAACTCAACACTAAGCTAGTATACACCTACGAATTAAGAGGGACTTCGTTCCACTGGCCACCGTCGAAAATTCCAGAACAAGGCAACGAAGTAACGCAGATGATGCTTGGACTGGCCACGGCAGCTCGCAACTTGGGATATTAATAACAAACCTTGATGTATTTCACAAATTATACATTACATTAAGACATCTATACTAATATATAAAGCTGAAGAGTTTGTTTGTTTGTTTGAACGCGCTAATCTCAGGGGAACTACTGGACCGAATTGAAAAATTATTTTAGTGTAAGATAGTCCATTTATCGAGGAGAGGAGCAGCGAAAAAAAATATTCCAGAAACGGGAAAATTACGCGGGCGAAGACGCCGGCGACTTCTAGTAAATCATAAAAATAATTGGAAGAAAAAAAAAATCATTTTTAATTTCAAATTATTTATTTATTGCAGTACATTATGACACGTCCTCGTTCGTTTCCTGCCACGTATTTGTAGGACAACATTCATTCGATTCTTGCCAATTATTTGTAGGACAACTTTCATTCATTTCTAGACATACATCAGTAGGACAACTTTCAATCGTTTCTTGCCACACATCAGTAGGACAACTTTCAATAGTTTCTTGCCTTTTGCTTTTTGGACGTTCTTTACTAGTATCAAGTATTCTACTTTTTGGACATCCTTCACTACTTTGTTGAATTCCACTCGTTGGACGTCCTTCTTTGGTTTCTTGAATACTGCTACTTGGACGCCTCTCATCATTGGTAGCATTCTCCTCAACCTATATATAATCCCACATATTCTAAGTATTACATTTTTATAATCAAATTTAATCATTGATATCAACAATCGAACATGATATAACCTGAACCACTACCGTTAATCTCTCTCAGTCAAGATAAACGATTATATTAATGGATTCTAAACATGTAATTAATATTTATATTTGTGAATAATTGATTAATTACTATATATTAAAAATAGAGATATTTCTTACGTTCTCCTGATTTGATGGCGGGATTAATACGAATTCCGATGGATGTGGTCGTCTCTGTAATAAACATTAAGAAATATAAGTAATCCCTTCATAAATATTTAATGAACAATATTTTTTAATTATTTAAATTCTTTTATATCTCTAGACTAGTTAAAGAATTGTTCCAATACCACGTATGCGGTACAACTTCAACGTGCTAAGCAAATTTGAGGCTACGTTTGCGCATACACTTGTGTCCCGTGTCGGATACAAATAATCAGTAAATATTTTATTTTTGTACTAGTGGGCCCGTCCTTGCTTCGCTTCGGCAAACTCATGGCGAAACAAAAGTAAAACTGAAAAGTAGCTTAAGAAATGATAACGTTTCCCGGTACATTGCTCGACAGTCCGTGCTCTGTGACATCCATCAAATCGTAAAAAAAAGAAAAATAATGACTTTTGTTTTTGTTCTAAAATTCAGTCTATACATTTTTTGGTCTGAGTTTAAAGTGTATATTTAAAATCATTCTTACTATACTCTGCTTGCGTTCTTCGTGTTTCAATTCCTCCAACTTGGTTTTCTCCGGGCGCTTGAAAAATCCGCTCTGAAAGCATCATTTACACGATTACTTTTTTCACTTAAAAAGCAGCGAAACACATCAACATTACGCCTGAAACTCTTAAGCATAATGTCTTACACTTGGAGCGTTTCCATTATCGATCCTTTGACGGTAAGAAAATGTTGGAATGTTTTAATTTTACTGTATACTACTTGTATTTTTTTATAACTAAGTTAGTAAGAATTATTAGAGAAACCAAAAAATACGCCTACAAAAATTTTTTTTTGAGTCTAAGAGCGCTGTAACTAAAAATATAGTCTATGTCCCTGCTACAATAGAAACTTATTCAACGACACGTCATAATATGATAATATTCGTCACGCGGCTTGTACGTACTGTAAAGTGCTACGAAGAAATTCACGTATAATATATGACAGCAGTTTTAAAACCAGTGAACCAGTGGAATATAGGTATTTAATCAACTTTTATGACATTTCGGTATAACTCTACATTTTTTTGAATTGAGTAAAATGGAAACAGTCTCAGCAATATTTTAAGGAAGTACTTCAACCTTTTTATGGTAGAATAAAAAAATAATAATTTAAAATCATGTGTACATTATACAACATTCGATTTTTTATTTTTAACTATTTTGGCAGCTGATAATAAAGCCTAGGTTTCTCGAAGGTCATTAAAAATATGATTATTATTATAAACAATTTTAACTTTTTTCTTACCTTATACAATACAAAACTCAATGCCATTAAGAAAATGACTGAAAGTATAACGGCAATCGCGATAATAAAAGTCATATTCTGTCCCAGACCAACATCTATTTGATAATAAAATGTTGTTGTTATCCTGAAACAATTAATGGTTTTAAAATAAATTGACAATAAAAGAATTAAGACCTTCAGTGCAAAACTGTGCCAACTCAAGAACAGTGATTAATGTGTTAATTTGTAATGTCTGACTTCATTACATAATGAATATTCCAAGTACAAAATATAAACGAATATTTAAAAATACTTACCCGTTAATTTTTTTATCGTCCGTTGGTTGCAATTTCAGCACAAAATTCGATGACGTAATCAAACTACCACTATCCAGGTTATCCTCTAAAAAACATTAGAATACCATTAAAAAAATCCACAATCAAATAAAGAATACTAAGAAGAGTGATATTAAAAAAAAAAATTTGAGTTTTAAACATAATTTCATTATACTTACTTAACATTTCCTTGGAAATGTTTAACGTAACCACAAATTTTAAAAACTTTATTAGATCAAAGTTACAAGAAAATAAAAATATATCTTCTTTCTCCTCTTCTGTACAATTAACTGACTGTAATGTTGATAACTGTAATAAAAAAAATATTTAAACCACGTAAAAGAGACTCTACCCACCTGTATTAAAGACCAAAATATTATTATCTTTGTCCTATTAACGTTACTTACATGATAACTATTGATGAATTTTTGTTTTTTTATTTCTATTTCCGCTTTAATCGATTTCCAAATCATACTGCCATTATTGATTACCTGTAATATACAAAGTATGTTGTACCGTAAAAAAAATAGAAGCATAAACTTGCTTATAATACGAGTAATCACGTATTGATTGAATTTTTCATGATTTAAAAAATAATTAACATATCGTTGTTCTTTTGCAATATAATACTACTACTACTACAATAATACTACTAAATCTACTCAAGTTCTTAAATTTACAGCCAAAAATACCTTTGAATATATTATCTAACAATGTTAATTTTTTTTTATTTTACTACCCATAAAAATTTACACAACATCGTGTTTACTTACAGTATATATATGGTCGTCGGTAATATGTGTAGTTTTTGGATCCATTATCTCTGTATCGGTGATATTTCGATAATTGGGTAAGCTAAAAAAGTTATTTTTAAACTATACAGATATTTTTGTATTTAAAATCGTCGTTGCTTAAATAATTTTGAGATGAATCACTTTAAAACATAATATTTAATTTGACAAAGCAACTATAACATTTTTTTTAAGTTAAAAAATGTTGTATGGTACAGATAACATGAAAAAATTACATTACCCATCAATAAAAATATGCTTTGTGCTTAGAACAAACGGTATCTTTTCTTCGCTTTGTGCCGAAAAGTTACCACGATTGCATATATTGAATAAACCAACTTTGATAACAAGCTTCTGGTCTAAATTTGTTTGTTTCCTCATATCCACCTTAATTTCTATTGTTTCCTAAAATGTAAAAGAATATCTAGTTAAACAATATATCAATAACACATTTTGTCTTCAATCTGTTTCATCCATGATATTAACATTCCCTAAAAAAACTGTAGGTATGTAAAAAAACTGTAGGTATGTAAAAACTGTATGTGTACTCTACACATCTATTTCTATGAAAATAAATAAAATTCGAGTGTATGTTTGTATTTTTAAAATAACCGCTCTTTATATTATGTACGTGTACACGATTCTTACACCAAAATAAAATTTTTGTCTGTCTGTCTGTTTGTTTCGACTAACCTCTGGAACGACTGGACCGATTTTAACAAGACTTTCATTGGCAGATAGCTACCTACTTTTTTTATTTACTTTTGTTTCGGCATTAATTTCCCGAAGCTAAGCGAGGGCGAGTCCACCGCCTTTTGAATGTAATGTCACAAAAAGTAATATAAAAACTTACAGTCAAACCATTTTCAAAGGGTTTTGGAAGCATGTATTGATACCACTTCGCAGAGTCCTGCTCGGCGTTGATAAACAGCACCTTTAATAAAACTTTGAGTTACTAAAACTTCAATACCAGCAATAGTAGCGACGTAGTTGTCTGTCCATTTGTCTATATTAACTTTAATAACATTACCTTTGTATTAGAGCAAAAAAACAGTGACAGCTTAGTGGTTTGAACGTTGGTCTCCCGAACCGGAGTTTCTGGGTTTGAACCCCGGCACGCACTTCTGATTTTCAAAAATGTTATGTGCATGTTAGAAACTAATAATCACTTGCTTCGGTAAAGGAAACCATCATGAGGAAGCCTGCACACCTGAGAGTTCTCCATAAAGTTGTCAAAAGTGTGTGAAGTCTGCCAATCCACATTAGGCCAGCGTTGTGGACTATGGCCTGTGGCTACATTGTGAGAGGAGACCCCAGCCAAGCAGTGGGATAGTTATGGGTTGTGATGATGATAATGATAATTGTATTAGGGAATTTGATACCTCAGAACCTTCAATGAGAATCTTGACACAAGAATCATAAGTCACATCGCCTTTATTGAGAATTGTGACTGTCACTGTTTCTGATGAGGAAGACCCGAGGATGTACGGTTTATTTCTGAAACAAGTGTAAGATGTCAAATGTATGCGTTTATTGGCTGGTAATTCTGTAATGCCCAAGGTACATGCTTTTCTCCAGTCGCGATGGTGACATTAGTATAGGTTAGTATGCTAGTAGATACTAAAATTTCAGTTATTAGTCCCACTAGAAGTTGCATATACAGGTGCATTGCTATCCTGAGTTGCTCATACATGAATCTACTCTGGCTAAACTTTTCTAATTGGTTTTTTTCTAGCACCAAACAAATTGACCACAGTGAAGTTTTAGTTACACATTTACATGTAGAGGGCCGTTCAAGTATAACGTAATGCAACTTGTTGAACAACGCGTTACGTAACATTTTTTATTTAACATGTTTTTATATTTATAAAAACTAGGGAATATGATTCTTGTAACTCGGCAAAATGGCAACATTTTTACATAAAAATGGTCATTTGTGTGTTACGTAACGTTTAGGGAGGGGGAGGGCGGTTTAAGAAAAATGTTACGATGCGTTACACCGAGAGGGAGTCAAAAATTGCGTTACGAAATTTTTTAAGGTTCCCTAGAGCATTTTTGAATAAATTAAAAGACAATATCAAACACAAATTTACCCGCCAGAAAATTTAATATTTGGCCACAAGATTGGCACACAATCCTCCTTTTTACATTGTCGATTGATAGGTACTGCGACCGTTGTGTTGCTGTAAGGACTTATTAACACCCTGGAGTTATCAAAATCTGCAATAAAACAGAAATATTTTTAACCAAAACTTACCAGTTTTCATACATTATCGTACGCTTTTGTAATTTATGATATTTTATACTTAGCTATTTTTTATATCTGAAGCCGACATAAAATATAACATTACCTTCATTTTCATTGATTTTTAAAGTAACGTTTGCACCAAAATTATACACGCCGGGTCCGTCGAAACTCTAAAATACAAAAATAAAAGTATTAGACGTAAGATAGTTATCTTTAATAAAAAGTATATTTTATTTTTAACGCAGTTACAATCCAAATACAAAACGTTTTATTTTATCTTAAAACAAAAAATTATACCTGTGAAATGCAATTATCTAACATTAACAGTAGGTACTTGTTTGCATCTGTCGTCCATATTTTAAACGGTTAGAAATAAAAACAATTTAATTGTTTAATCTGTAGTACTTACAAATTTAATATCGATATCTTTCTCGTAACTAGGTCGGCTTTTATCGATATTTAGCTCAAAGCTATTGTCACCATCAATTGAAACACCATATCCAACGACATCCATAGTCACTAGAATTACTGTAAAAACAAACATTTCTTAGAAATTTCCTACACCTGTATTCTAAGGAGGGTCACATATGCCGCCTAGGGAGTGTCAAATATTTATGCTCGTGACTGTACATGCTTTTATATGTTTTTATCGGTCACTTTTTAACATATACTCGTACATAGAGCAGAAGAATTATAATATATTTCATTATTTACCGTCAGAAATTGTCTTCGGTTTCACGGGATATTGAACATCGATTTTAATATGAATGCTGCATTTTTTGTCGGTTTGCCGTACGTACTGAAACAAACAGTGTAAGTGCAAGTAGCCAAGTATTACACTACATTATCACCATCATAAGTCGTAAAGATTCATGTAATGAGAAGGATACATAACAATAACATACTACAGTGGTTTCCAAACATTAAACGTAACACCAACCAAATAGCTTTTATTTTATGGAACCCCATATCAAATGATTACAAATCAGCACTTAATGTAAGCCATATTTTTTTTTTGCGAAATCCCTGATGATTATTCTACGGAATGCAGTTTGGGAATACCAGGCCTATCACGCTGGCCAAGTGGGACTTCCCACCGTTAAAAACTGTGTGGAGAACTCCTAAATACGCATAATGATTTCCTTGTACGAGAAATCAGATAATTAATTACACTTGATTCTTTGATATATGACGGTAAAGTTCTGGCCGATTGTTGAACCCCTCTAAAATCGATCCCGATTTTTTTTGCATCGTCATGAAGTAATATGAGTTATTGTATCGGCGTTTCCTTTAATATTACTGGTTACAAGACCAACAATGTCCATATAACTATCATAAGGCAAAAACACTTTATAGGAATATACATAACAAGTTTAAAGTAAAAGTATAAAGGTATAACATATACCTTTCTTTAAAGTTAGTTAGTTACTTTAAAGTTGCTATGAATATTCCCATAAAGTGTTATATGTGTATTTATGAAATGCAATTCTTACATCACGATCAATTACAGCCGTTACGTTCAAAAGTAAAAAAGGAATACTGCGATAAATCAAAACTTTTCCAGATTTAGGTGCTCCGACGGCAAACTCTGAAAAAATATACAAATAGATAAATAAATAAATAATTCTCTATTATCTACTCGATAATAATATGGAGCAATCTAATTACATATCGCAATTCCGATAAAACACTGTAACAACTCAAAAAGTTAAAATGATCACGAAAAAATAAAAATGAAAATTTTGAAGTTTAGTAATCAATTCTTTTTTTAACTTTGCAAGCACAAATATTACAAAAATCTATTACGAAAACTAAAATTCAGTTGTCAAATTCGGATTGTATAGGTTGAAAATAAGTCTAAATTAAAAAAAACTTTTTGAGTTGTTACACATACCGACATCAATTTTTTATCATATTCTGTTCTCGTTTGAATTAGCTAATATACCGATTACGGTACCATTAACCTTGAAATTACAAGTTATTAAATTCATTTCACTTTACATAATTACTTCAGTGTAATATCAAAATTCTTTTACATACTTACCACTACACCCATTATCGTCAAGATCTGGCAATGGTAGTAGACTGTATCCAAACCACTGGTACTTTCTATTCTGGATTCTTTGTGTCAGCTTGAAGTCTGACAATTTCTTTTCAACGTTAGGCTCATTATTTTTTATAAAGTCCTTTATTTCTTGACCATTAAATACGTAGACTGCACCAATTCCAGAATCCTCAAAGGGCGCACTGACAAATATTTCTGTAAAAAAAAATATTGCAATGCCGTTCGGATTGATTTATATATTAAAAATAAATAGCCAACGAAGACAAAACTCTACGTTTTCGTTATATTACTAACTTAAGAACCGGTCACGTGCTGCAAGAAATGTTTTCAGCTACTTATGGTTTAAAAAAAATGTCTAAAATATCTTAGGCCACGCATGCGCAATGTTAGGTTCCGTAGTTCTTTGCACGTTAACCTGTTAAGCCTAGGTAGACTTATGCGCGAATAACAGAAGAAAAAAGTTAAGGTATTATAGGCCACGCATGCGCAATGTTAGGTTCCGTAGTTCTTTGCACGTTAACCTGTTAAGCCTAGGTAGACTTATGCGCGAATAACAGAAGAAAAAAGTTGAGGTTAACAAAATAAAACATTATAACCTGATATTTCATCGCCATCAATATCTTTTACTGCAATAGTTCTGCCAAAATGTGCTGCAGATTTGGTCGACAGAATACTTCGCCTCGTTTCTTCCATCTTTTCCTGCATTTGAGGAAAAATAAAATGCTATAGAAGAATTTCCGATCTATAAAACCGTCAATAAAATTTTGGCACCCCATCCTATTTTACGATTCAGTATTAAGTAATTACGATTTGTTAAAGTTAAACAAAGAAAGAGGAGCAGTTTTATGTATTTCAGCCAAATCAATTTTACATACTTCCTTTTTTTCGTAAAGAATTACGTCACCATGTGGTTTGAACTACTACCACTAGGGGTTTACTAGGAAGGTATTACATACTCCACCATATCAATCATATCATAATTATGCTGCTACCGTGCAAATTGGGGAAAAAATTGGTAACGAACCCAACTGTTGGAAGTTTTTAGACCCTCAAGAACTTCTACATTTATCTAATGCTTACAACCAAGATTGAAAGTTTAAGACGCCTTCCAAAGCACAAAAAACTTAAAAAAAAATCCAATAGCGGTAATTACCTGTTTACCACCTAGAAATATGTGTATTGCTCCAGCTTCGTAATAAAGAGAATCCCTTAATCCTTGCGCAGGCGCACCCACAAGTAGGTCTGAGAGTCCATCAGAGTTCACATCAGCCGCACAAAGGGCGGCTCCAAACATAGATCCCGTTTCTGATTCTAAAGCTTGAATATACAAGGGTGGAGTATATTTCGTTACTTTTTTAACTTTTTTCGCAGGTACTTCCCACAAGCCTTTCTCTTCAGAGGGCCGTTGAATAAACGCTACCTAAAACGACAATCAAAACTCAAATTAAAATTATAAACGCGAAGTTTATTGTCTTTAGTTAAACAAAAGAAGTATGTATAGATATAATATATCTTCAGAAGTATTCTTCAAATTCGTCAACTGAGATTGAATACCCTTTCCGAACAATCATTTAAGTGATGTGCAAATTTTAATGTTAAAGTAAAATACGTTAGAAACAAACTTACGACTCCCTTTAAACTTTTTTGTCGCGATGAAAACGCGTACGTCATCACTTTATTTTCAAAAAACTTTCCCGCTGTGAAGGTACCTGGGGACAAATGAATGGGGGAAAATTAGAAGCAGGACACAATATTGACTTTCTTCTGTTGACAATTCAGTGGCTGATTCAAGCAAGGATTTAATTTTAATTTTATTTCATTTTTAATTAGTTATTTAGTATATTTTAAAATTATTTTTATAGTTACATAATTTGTGTATGTTGTGGCACCCTGTAATTGTGGGTGCACTACTAAAATTAAGAATTTAGATATGTATTACAATATTAATTTTAATTTTGTGTAACCTGCGTTGGGTGCCCAATAAATAAATAAATAAAGAGTGTGGGAATTCGTCAGTGCCAATTCTAAGCATGAATCTCACCAGACTTCTATGAGTATATTGCTCGAATACAACCAAAGCATTAACCTACGCTTACCTATATTTTTATAATACTCCTTAATCATTTGAAATATATTCATAAACTTCATGGAAGCCAGAGGAAGTGCAGTGTTCATGTAACCAATGTCAGTTGTCATGGTAAACGGTGATAAAGATATTAGTGTTATGTTATTTGCTTCGTCTATCAATGTACTCCAACCTGTGCCACCAGATGCCATTCCTGTAAGAGAATTCGTTCGTTAAGTGAGCTATTAGTTCAGACGAAATAAGTGATTTGAATTTGAATTAGAAATCTAGAATCAATTGTCCACGTTGGTGTTTCCGGTTAATAGGCATGACAACAGTGTCAAATTCTACAAATATTATAAATGTGATAGTTTGTAAAGATGTTTGAATGTTTGGATATATGAAGGTTTGCAAGTCCTTTACGGTCTAACCGTTGAATGGATTAAGCTGAAACTTGACACACAATAGGACATAGATAGATTGTATCCCCATTATAGGTTTCCTTGGGATAAATCCAATGTTTTTTTTTATCTACTCTTCCGCGGGCAAAGCCGCGAGCATCGTCTCGTATTTACATAAATGAAGGAGAAACAGGTTGAGAACCGAATATTTCTTAGTCCTTTTTGGCTTATATTGTTTTGGTTGACTTTGGATAAGCATTTCAACAGCGCCATCTACCGGGTCCAATTATAAGTAAAAACCAACAACCGTCTCCACCCATTATTTCATCAAAGCCTTTTGAAGTTAAAAACACGTCTAGAAAATGGATTATCAACTCACCCAACTTTTTATTTACTTCAGTTTTCTTGAACTCTGGCCACTGTTCAAAAGCACCTTTCATTCGCTTCACTTCGTCTGTTATAACGAAGCATGCGCCATAAGTACCATATTTTAATCTCACTGATGTCATGTTCTCAATTTTAGCTCTCCAAAGAGGTGCGCAGGTCTAGAAGTAATCAAGTCAAAATAATATATACAATTATAAATATAATATTATACTACTATACTAGTGGACCTGCCCTCGCTTCGCTTCGGTGTATGAATTTTAATATGACTGACCACGTCAACTATCAGTCATGTCAGTTATCCCATACAAACTTTAAATTTTAATAAATTTTGAAAGAGTGGACTGATTTAATTAAAATAAAGCCTAAATAACGCACAGAGTTCAGGTTTATTTATGTATTTCATCCATTGTTCAGTCAAACCAGCCGTTTTGCGTGATGCTCTTTCAAACACAGACAAACAGAGCCCCCCCTCCAACTTTCAATTTTATTATAATTATGTAGAATACTACTAGAAACCAGAGAGGCATTGTTTTAGATATATTTTCCTCAGGTACTCCTGACCTTTCATTTGTATGTACCTTTAGTAAATGCTCATCATATTGGACAACTTTTGGTATGGCGGCGTTTCAATGACTCTAATAGTCTGGTTGGTCCTACCAAGTATCTCGACATCAGCATTACCTACCGGGCCCTACTGTAGTTCGAAAATTATACTCGGTCCCTCTAAGGTAACTCACAATTTTTATTTTTTATAACCATTAAGTGACAAGCACTCATACGCTGTGTTTTTATGGTAAATCCTTAGTAAACGATGGAAAAAAGTATTTTGCGCAAAATTCCATACGTCCTTATAGTCTTTTCCATAATTACGTCTCGTTCGTACTCGAAACAAAAAACAAGCTGACTAGGTTGTTTTTGTGTCTTCTTGTCGGACATATGTAATGCTTATATAGCATTTAGTTCTCTTTGTATAATATTGAAGAGATTGATTTTTAAAGGGAGCGGTAGACGAAATAAGTTTAGCAAACTTTTATCTTAAAGTATTTCTACTTAACTACTAAATTAGACTAATATAATTACCAAAAAATAATCTGTAGCAACCGATATGGATGAACCCAGAAAAAAATTCTGATCAGTAGCCAGTTCTGCAACAAACAAATCATTTCAAGAATACTTGGACATCAATTTTTATGTGTATCTTTGACTAAAAAATAAATAGACTCAGTCTCCGGAAAAAAGCATAGTCAAGAAAAAAAATTACATAAATAACGTTTCCCGGTATATTTATTGCTATATAAACCGTGCTCGGTGACGTAGATACATCTGACCGTAAAAAGAAATTGACCTCAAGTTTTTGTTCCGAAGACTAAGTCTATATATTTTTTGATCTGAGGTATACATAATATAATTATACTTACCTAGATTTATTTATTTATGTAGGTACAGAACAGAAATACGAAATAGATATGAAATTTTACCCAATATTTTTCGCCTACAAGACGTAAACCATTTAAAATTACGTCTCTGATTGACTGAAAAACAAAATTAGATTTCTAATGAAATTACGTACCTCGACTATAATCACCCGCTAACTTATCCAAATCTATATGAGTTTCATTACAGACTACAAATCTATCACTCGTAAATATATTTTCTAACGAGCTCTGAAACACCATTCCATTTTTATCGTAGCGAGGCGCGCCGATTACTGAAATATACAGAGCATCATAGTTAACTCTAAAATAATATGTACCACAACTACGAATAACTTCAAATAGGTAATAGAAAAACACTGTTCTTTGATGTACTTATATAAATAAAGTATATAATACCCACCTAGAAGAAATATGAATCAATATAATAATGTAATTAATATATCAGAAAAATACCTAGTTTTACGTAATGAATCATTAGTTCAAACAAACATACAGCAACCCGCGTACAAGGTCCAAAAATAATATGATTGTGTAAACAAAAAAAAACATTTTCACTAACCCAATGTGTGTCTTTTTTTTAAGTATCCCATTGAGAAGCCGAAGTACGTTTCACGGGTCACATCTGGAGGTTGTAGTTCTACATAAGATTGCTCATGAAAATACGTTACTTTCGCAATCGCACCATTAATTAGGCACACACTACACAGAATCTTCAAAATACCTGAAAACATAATCGTTCGCTTATTTTAAGTTAGTCTTTTGGACAAGCAAAATGGCATTCTTCAACTATTTAAATTAAGTAACTCACTAACTAAATAAAATAATTACATTGACGTAACAATAAATTTAGTAATAACTAGTTAGTAGTTACTAATTTATTTGGTATTCTATCTATAGCAATTCTTAATAGACAAGTAGATATTATAATATGAGTCAAAGATATTTAAGACTTACAGTTCATAGTTAATTCACCAATATAGTTTGTAACGGATACACAAATGTAAATAGTTGAACAGGATAATTATGTATTGCATTTGTCATGTATCTAACCATAATAATACTGTAGGTAAGTTAAATTTAACAACATGTAAAATGAGGAAAAATGTATTTAATTACGTGCACAAGAGACCAAAGATTAAACACCTACTGGTATTATAACTGTTAGTATCAAGTTATTCTAACACTAACTGACCCGGCAGACGTCGTTCTGCAACATATTATTAAATATGATTTTTTACACCTTGGGTTCGAAAAACCCAAATATCTTACGGACCACTATTTTTTCTAAAATAAAATATAGCCTAAGTTACTCGTAGATAACGGAGCTTTCCAATGGTGAAAGAATTTTGAAAATCGGTTCAGCAGTTGTTGAGTTTATCCATTACAAACAAAAATACAAATGTTTCCACTTTATAATATTAGTATAGAAAAATAACACTTCTTGTAAATTGTGTAAAGCTCACAATTCATGACGTTTTTTATATTAAAAAGTTGTCAGAGGATTACAAATGGTGCATGTTTTTTCAAATTCTGTTTAAATTTTCCTCTATTTTCAAAGCCTTAGTAATTTTTTTTTATAATTATTTAATAAAGGACCGGTTTTGACGCGGTTTTCTTTCAAATCTAAGGTAATTGAATAATTAATAGTTACCACTTTCAAAGGTTTTTGATATTTCATCATTTTTATACAGGATATTTTTATCGTATAGATGAATAAAAATTAGGTTTAATGTTAGCATTGTATCTATTTTTAAACTTTACGTATTTTTTTTCAACTTTGCCCTATTTTTTTAGTAATCGAGTTTTTTTTATATTCATGATTATTAGTTACCTACTGATTTATTCAAAGACCATGATTAATTATATTGAACTCAATTCGAATTTTCTTACTAACAATTTAAGCATAATACAAATCGTACGGTTAGTTTATACCATTCTTTTCCTCTGTAGCTATATGGATCAGTCATTTTAAACACAAACATACGTATGGAACAGGAAAATCATGAAAATCCTAACTTAATATATTATTAAATTGACATTTAACTTATTTACCGTCTAGCCTACTAAATGTTTTGTTTAATTAGATGTATATTGAATAAGTCAGAGTTATTTTCGGCACCTGATTTTAATTTATTCATCAGTGTTCAAAATGAAAAGTACGAGTAAGTACGATTATCTTAACTGTTTTTTTGTTGTTTTGTTTTTGAAATTGTGTTTTAACCATATTTGGAAATATTTTACAAATTCTTTAATTTAAAGTTATTTATTCCTTTAATAGTCTTTAACAATAATAATAATTACTCAAGGTAATGTATACTAACTATATTAATTACCAACAATAACTTCAACATAACTTGTGAATTCTTTTTTAATCATGCTATTGCATAACTTGTAGGATTTGATATTACATACTTTGAATAAAAGTATAATTTTATATTTTAATAACACTTAACCCTTTAATATCCAAAGGATTATGGATATTAGAAGCTTAGTTAAAAAAGTGTAGGTTTGTTGAAATTAAGTAAAACAAGAATTTCTATTGGTCTAGTGTTTACGAGAGATGTAGGTAATAATAAATATAGTAACTTACTTTAGTCCCAATATTTACTACATAGAATAGTTTATGGTGGTTATCATATAAATAATAATAATTTACGGCTGACAAAGGGGCGTGGTACCAAAACAATGTCTTACTAAATACTGATCCTTTTAAATTTAATATTAATAATCATTGATTTACTGTAGTCGATTTATCTCTGGTTTAATAATATTCAGTTCTCAAACAATGAGTACCTAAGCAGGGGGTAAACTAGTTTTCTTTGTAAGTTTAAGTTAATTATAAGAAGTTTTTATTAATTAGACTGTAAAAGTGATTTTGTTTAATAAAATCGTGTATCTTTCCTATAGCAATTATTACTAACTTTACACTTTTAAGATAAACTTTATAATTATAGGTATCTACATATCATTACTGTGTAAGATTGTCGTTCAAAGGATCTTAAGTTTTAATTTTAATTTCTGTTTCGGCGTGGGTGTGTGATTTTTATTTGTCCACATGAATCTAACAACAGGATAACCTTATGTGTTCTGTGCCCCCCCATGAATCTCAAATTTAACAGGAAGACTGTGTGTTAGGAATACGGTTGCTGAGGATTCCTCTTCCTCTTCCTCATAATGCGGAAGTTTCGCAATATTTTGGGTTCCTCAACCGTTATCGCATCCTCATAAATAAAAATAAAGAAATCCTCTTCCGCTATCGCTTCCTCAAAAATTAAGAGGAAT
>LGAG01000870.1:17080-30792 GCA_001278395.1 Lerema accius | reverse complement strand
TAAACCATCATTTTTAAATAAAAGTTTTTTTATTTTGTTACTTACCCCTAAATCAGAGCTCAACCCCTCCCCTTAAAAAAATTCGACTACCCCTTTAAAAGACATGGCTACAACCACAATCATTAAATTAACTTAAAAATACGTAATCAATGATACAAATCACCAAATACGAAAACAGTTCATTTCTTTAACACTTCTAACGGTAACAGTACAGTATTTATCACTTACACTTTTGACACTTGAATTTGGCAAATACAATTGACAAACACTTTCATAGTACAATAAAATACACTTGAATTCTCGCAAGTTTCATAACAAACTAGTTATCACTGTTTTTGTACTGTATAACCAAATTTTTATGTACCATATTGTACCGGTACAGTAGTCTATAGGCTACATAAGTTTCACACAGTTTTTTTTATTGTACATTTTTCACTTGACTTATTTTTCTTTTTCCAAAACACAGTTTACGTAATGTAGGTATTTTTACCGTCTTTTCTGCTTCATATTGAATCACTTGCTATCTTAACTCATGAAACCAAAACTGTAAATAGTATTGGCTGTAACCTTCTCTAAGAGAGGATATTGTGTTTTTTAATAGTATTTTATTATGACCTTGTATTTTACGTCTTATCATTAAAATAGTCTCCCGTATTACAATAATTTAGACACTATGGACTTTTTCTTCTTGTATTCCCTTCTTTTGTCACTGAAATCTTCACTCATATTGTTTTGTATTCATGATAAAATATTCATCATTTCATACGTTCAAATCGTTAGTATTGATTACACTGTAACAATTGGTATACAACATTCATATTGTGCTGTATTCTTGACTTTTCAATTTATATTCTTTAAAACAAACACACAAATACACTGTATTCTGTGCCATGTATTTCTATTTCTTGTTTCCTCACTATTGATTATCAGTCATCGTCGGCAATATGAAAACGGTACTAAACCTCTCAATCATGCATACAATACAATACACGACTATTCACTTGTATTGTTCGTTCATATTGTACTGTATTTTCTGTATTATTTGACGTCTCCTTTGAGTGCTTTTTCTAGCACTGTTTTGGAGGCTATTTCCACTGTAACTGTATTACTGATGGTCGATACTTGTGTCTGATCCGGCTGAGGCTCTTGCGCCGGCTCTATTCTAAGCGATAGAGCTTTCGCTCGTCGATAGGCCGAAAATGCGTTAATGTCGAGGTGCCTGAAACAAAATAATATGTTTAAAAATAATTACGTAAATAAAATATAGATAGATATATAGTTTTGTTTTTTTTTTTAATAAGTAAGTGCTTGACTACAATCTCACTTGATGATAAGTGGTGATAAAGTCTAATATAGTAGACGCACTAAGCTCTAACAAAGAAAATAAATCTGCGTCGGTGTCCCCACATTGCTATGACATGGAATCTTTCAAAAAGCGGGCCTGTACTGTCTCATGTTGCTAATGACCATGTCCTATTAATGTGAACAGTATTATCGACGAAATTGAAAAATTCTTTCGCACTTATTTTTTCTTCTAAACTACTAGTAATATTAGTAGTCTCACTTGATAGCGACGTAACGAAATTTATGCCGTAACTTACTTATTTTGCAACCATAATATTTTCTCTAATGAGATTATTTTAGGATAGACTAGTTAGTAACCTACTACTAATATTAGTAGTCTCACTTGATAGCGACGTAGCAGACGAGCGTTGCGGTTCCGGGCGCCAGCACGCGCACGACGGGCGACGCGAACAGCTGCAGCACCACCCACGCCGCCGCCACGGACGCGCACGCGCACAGCACGCACAGCACCGTGCGCGCCCAGTGCGACCACGTGAACCCGCGCTCCCAGTCCAACCTGCACACATAATAACACATGGGTCCGCATTAAATATAGTTGTTTTTTGATGGGAAAGTTTAATAGTGTGTGACAAACTGCCTGACAGACTTATGTATGTATATTAATAAGATAGAGGTTAAGTTTGTGGAATATTTTAATTTGTTATAGTGTATGTCTGTCTTTAGGTGGTATTATATTCGAACCATGCAATAGCACAGTACATAGTACATAAAGTCACAAATTACCTATTAGTCTCTTGCACGATGTACGGCGTGTTGCAAACCTTGCACTTCATACCATCAGGTGTGGCGCCGCTCTGAAAAATAATAAAAAATATTCTATAATTTTAAACAATGGTTGATGTTTTAAATTTTATATATTAAAATTGGACTTAGTGGGAGGAGACTCGAGCCCAGCAATGGAACAGTTAAAAGTTGTGATGATGATGATACTCGTAACGATGATTGTGGTGGTGGGGATAATTATTATGATGACGTCAGCAATGATGATGATGATGAACTACGTCATACCTCAACAAGCCACCGCCGCAGACAGTCGTGGTGCACGGCGGCGAGTATAGTACAGTTACGGGTAGTAATGATGACGTCAACGATGATGATGATGATGATGATGATGATGAACTACGTCCTACCTCAACAAGCCACCGGCGCAGACAGTCGTGGTGCACGGCGGCGACGTCCCCGGTGCACCGGCACGGCGTAATGAGCGGCTCGCCGCGCGCGCCGTCGTAGCAGATCCAGCAGTCGCGAGCTGACCCCACGCTGCCCACCAGAGAGTCTGTCTCCACATTCTGCACGCGTCAGAGAGAGATAGATAGTGTTCAGTTCTAGTACTCATTCAAATACTAGTAAAATAACCAACAGCTATGAATTGGGAAGTGGTTTGAAAATAATATATCCTATGACAGTCCTACAGTTAAAATCTGTCAAGCCTGTTTGGACTATAGCGCATACCAAATAAATGGACACTCTTAAATAGATACTGTAGGTAGTAATGTTGTCGAGATACTTCTAGGGACCTGTGAAACTATTACAGCTATTGAAACCTCGCCGTAGCAATAATTGCCTAATATGATACGCACTTATTGAAGATGCAAGAAAATTTAAGGTCAGGATTACATGTAGGACTTAACAAAACATTTCTATCCCTGTCAACTCACCGAATTGCCGCACCCCTCGATGCAAGCCGTCGCTCTCTCACCGCGGAAACGATCTAACAACTGGACAAAACGCCAGAGTATCCAATGTTTGAACACCTTAGTAATCCACAGTAGTTGCTGACGCCATGGCAATTTGCCAAGCTGTGCCAATATCTGGGAATCGATTCATCGCTTAGAAGACTGTTTGTTACCAACCCACCAACAACACCAACATACCAATCCCTTGACAAATGACGAGAATGTCAGCGAAATGTGAGATAGCTTATGCTGCAAAGACATTTTCCCTGTGACGTAATAGTTTGACCAACATTTGTGGCCAATATACCAACTATTCAATAGATTTTTTTTGATAAGCGTAGCTATGAAACGAATGTTGGCTAAATGTGATTGGGCCAATACAGCAAAGACTTCACGACACACCTGAACCAGCGTATAACACAATATATTGCTTAGCGAGACGAACAAATGCACGCGTCATATTTTGCTAACAAGGCTTAGACTAGCAGCCATATTAGGGACATTAAGATGGCCATATGGTTGGACGACATAAATAGAATATTTTTTGCAACGAATCCAATCAAATCGTTTTATTTTAGATGTAACAAAACACAAACAGCTGACGACTGAGAGAAGCTAGCCGATGAAAGTGACGACAATGCATAAAAAAAATTCGGAGCTCTGTTACAAGAGTTTACCGAATGTGACAACTTATACAAAACATACAAAATTTTGTCATAAAGGACAGAACGAAAAACTTTATACTGCATACTTTTACCCAATTGATTCAGCTTTAGCTGACATAGTCGATTTGCTTGCTACTGGCGCCTGAACATTTCATCAACATCTAACCAATCTCACACATGTGTCCATCCTCAAAAACACCTTTTCCCTCTATCATCTGACACCCAAACATTCCCACACTCACATCCAACAATTTCTCACTGCACTTCCTATTCCAACTCACCTTGTAATACTATCATCTGACGCCTGAAATATTCCCCCGAAATATTCTCAAACTCATATCCAACCAGCCTCTCACACTCCCACACTAAGTTCAATCACTTTCAACTCCTTCCAACCGACCTCAAACCGACCAACCTCCCAACCTACCTTAACCTTCTGTCATCTGGCGCCCGAACATTCCCACAACCACATCCAAACATACTTATATCTAACCACACACTCACATCCAAACAATCTCTCACACCATTCCTTTCTCCAACGCACCTTACTCTCCTACCATCTGGCGACCTGGCGCCCGAACATTTCCCCACCAACTAACCCTCCAACATACCTTGGCCTCCTGCCGGTTGGCGAGCAAGTCCTGCAGGCGCGCGTCGTCGAGCTGCGAGGCGAGCAGCCGGCGCGGGTTGAGGAGCCACAGCCGCTCGGGCGCCATGCAGTTCCACAGCACGCACGGGAACCATAGCGCGACACCGATCTCCACCAGACGGAACACCAGGTCGTGCCAGTTGCGAGACACCACTGGCACCCTGGAACATTCAAAAATTCATGTAGGACAGTCGTTCTTCTGCTACATATTTTTACTATACTAATAAGTGCAATAAAGTGTCCAAGTTTTTTCCTTATACTTTGCTTCTTATATTTCCCTCAGTTCTCCATATCAGGTACTTCTGACTTTAAATTTCCATGTACCAACTGTGGTTCAATACCCGGTTAAAAATGCTCGGCCCCCCAAAAATACCATACAATTTTTTTATTGAAATTGGTCCAGCCAGTGACAAATACACGTACGCAAATTTTTTAATATATTAAAATAGACTTGCGAATGACGCGACTCACTTGGTCTTCCAGAACTCGCTGAGGGTCTCCGAGGCGAGGAAACCTGCGATGAGGATCAGCATCAGCGCCTGGCTGACGAGTCCCACCCTGGACTGCTGCAGCTGAGACTGGTTCACTGACCGCGGGTCCACGCAGCCATTCCGCTCCGCCAAGTCTGTTTGAATACCCTGGAGTTGGAGACAATTGTATTGGTAAGTTACAAGAAGAAAAAGACCCAAAATCATAGCTACATAGGCGCCCGCGTTCGACACAGCTTCGCATCAGCGTATAAAGCTGAAGAGTTTGTTTGAACGCGCTAATCTGAGGAACTACTTGATCGATTTGAAAAATTCTTTTAGCGTAAGATAGTCCATTTATCCAGGGAGGCTATAGGCTATGTAACATCACGCTAAGATGAATAGGAGAGGAGCAGCAATAAACAATGTTGCGGAAACGGTAAAATTACGCGGGCGGAGTCGCCGATGTTCAGCTAGTTGTTCATAAGGTAACAGTACCTGTTTAGTGACAAGTGTGTCTTGCACATCGTCTCCCTCCGCGGCGGTGGACGGACCAGGCCGTTGAGATATTATCGTACACACCTTCGTTTGCTTCAAGAACTCGCCGCGCAACTGAAACACACAAGTATATCATTTACTGGCTAAGACAGGTTATTGTTAATAGAAAAAAGCTAACTGCTGAAAATCTTTTTTGGGTTGGGGGCGCCGTAAAAAAAATATAGCTTATATCATTCCCCCAATAGAGACGAATACAATAACGCTAACACATTCATACCCCCGCAGTAGTATTCCCTGTGTCGCGGGTGGCATGGACAACACAAATAACACATCACTTTCCAGAACCTATGTTAAAGCTAGCTCAAACCAATGCAGGGCGTAAGGGCTCGAAAAATTACTTCGAATCTCTCACTGTTTAATAGTCAAATGTAATACCTTATTTCAACTAATTAAAGTACAAAATGATTTGATAAATTAAAATTTCACTGCCGTCTTATCCGCTGATCTGTGATAATTCATACATAGTATGATCTCAATAGTAATCTGGCTTTAAAGCAGGATGATAAAAATAAAATAAAAATATTATTAAATAATATAACCCACAAATCACTCGTGTTAACCTAATTCGTACCCTTGAAACACCCTATCGCTTAAATCACCTTGGAGATTAGTTTCAACCTTGGTAGGATTGACGCACAATCCTAATATTAATTACTCTAATTAACTATATCGAGGGCCGAATATTTACATTAAATATTTGTTGATATTGCTAATATTGAGTAACAACTAAAACAAATCATAGAATATTTTTTGTTGTCTGATCTACGAGTATGAAACATTTACTGCCCAATAGAAGTAGCTAACTAAATTTCATTCAAATGAAATTTACAAACTTTCAAAACCAAATTAACCCATTTAAAAGTGGAATATCACCAAATTTTTTTTTATTATTTCTAGGACAGTGGTTTCTACCCTTTTCAATATCGTTACCTCAGTGACCTATGAGGAAAACTGATTTTACTCTGTTTTTAAATGTTATCCAAACAAAAAATACAAGTTGCTTTTTTCTGTATTTTTATTTTATTTACAATCCTATTAGGTTCCTCATTACCCGTAAAATAGCTGATTTACCCCTGCGGGGTAATTACCCCAGGTTCGGAACCCATGCGGTAGGGCAAACAAAACCAATTTGATACGGCAAGATCTCGATATATTTTACTTATAAGATCAACCCTACACCGTAAGTTAGCCAAGATTTCTCAACATAGAGGGAACTTACCTAGTAACTTAGTAGGTCTTTCTTAATAATGAAAATCAAAATCAAAAATCATTTATTCATGTAGGTACCAATGATACTCTTATGGAAGTCAAATTTTTTTTTAATCTAACCCCGTTTTGTAAAAATGCTTTGATGTGGAGGAGAAGAAAGGGGAAAAAAACTCCCTCGTACATCTTTTTTAAAAAAAGGCCACTTATATAACTTTAAGATTACAATGCCTCTTTAAAATAATTAGCTAATACAGTTACATTGTTTCTTGATTATAGATAGAGGGTCGACTATGTCAACTAATTAACGCGACATAGAATTTTGTTTTTATTATGATAATAGATGAGAGTTTACGATGCTAATATTGACTCCACAAGACAAATATACATATACTATAAACCCAGCATAGGATTGATTTTATTGTATCCAAAAAGGCAAATGCTTTGTATGGTATCAAAAATCTATAAAAAATACTCTGAATGGATTTTAAAGATTAAGAATATTAAAAAATTTAAAATGGAACCAAAAAAATAACAAAATTATAATTTCTTATTTATTTATGATTTTTTTAACTGGCACTTAAATTAAATTTGAATAATTTATGATGAAATTTATCTTTTTTTTGTATTATAATTTGAACAACTTAGTTTTGTAGATAAAAAATAATTTTCACATCAAAAAATATTTTAACAGAAAATAAATTATTAACATTTATTAAAATAGTCACATAAAAAAAGAGAAAAGAAATATATTCTTACTTTTTATTTTCCAGAACACAACACCAAAAATTTTAAAAATATTTTTCACCACATGACAAGTTAAAACAACCCAATCCCAGACCAATCACACTGTATCACACAAAGAAGTCCACATTGAGATGTCACCGGCAATTTGTCAGCGGAGAATCTTACAACGGTATTCATCGCATATTGTTTGCCAAACAGCCGTGGGAATGTTATGCCTGCCACCTTTGTTGGGACTTTCAATTGTACACGCATACACGGTGACGTTTTAGTGATGTGCCTGACAGGATATCCGTAACCGTATCGATACTCGACAGATACGTATACGGGACGGATCTTTTTCATTTACATTTTTATTTGACTGAGCGCGTAGGGGAATATTTTTCTACCGTATGTAAGATACGAGTATGTATGTATTTTTTTTTATAATTTACAGCCCAAATGTTGTGTCGAATTTCAACATAATTATGGTTTCATGAAACTACTTATCCTTTATAAGTAACATCATAAATTAAATTAAAAGGTTCCGAAAATCTTCAAAAATAACTTCGCGTCGAACCGTTTCAACAAAAAGTGGATATCCGTATTCGTTTACAGATACGAATTTATAACATTCCCACATATTACTCACCACTTAAAGTACAATATTGTTTTCATATTATAAGTTTATCACATGCATTTTAATAGAATTTCCACAGCAATATTTTATATTATATTACGGCGACTTCTTTGTGGAAACAGAAACAATTTTAAACATAATATTTTTGTCCTTTTTCCAATTAGAAAATTCCATTTAGAAAATAAATCATCAGAAAGACAGATAATAACACCAATAATAAAAGAAAACTCGTCAATTTTTTTATTTTTTTGGGTGGGGCCCTATGAGGACAAATCTTATGACACTTCTTATGTTATAAATATAATCCATCAAACCTTTTAACCTATCGAGCGTACTTCAAAGCTCAAAATACTGCTAAACAATCTACTAAGGTCGATGACAGAAAAATGTCGCGCTTACGTCAAAGTAGCAACCTAGTGTATTAATGTAATGCGGTCAAAGACCATAGTTATCAATAGTGTTGACTTGACCTCTGGTCCTTTCGAGGCGAGGGCCTTGCAGATACGTAGGTACCGCAAACATCACATATTAACACCAAATCATGTGAAGTATAACCTTATTGGGACACTACGCAATACTATAGCGACGTGTTTATGTGATTTATTGAATTGTCGCCGTATACCACAGATGGTTGCTTGAGAGTTTTTTAACCGGCCAAGTTCGAGTCGGACTCGCGCACGAAGGGTTCCGTACCATCCTACTAATATCCTACTAATATTATAAATGTGAAAGTTTGTAAAGTTGTTTGGATGTTTGTCCCTCCTTTACATTCTAACCGTTAAACGGATTAAGCTAAAACTTGGAACACAGATAGTTTGCATCCAAGAATAGGACATAGGATAGATTTTATCCCGATTATAGGTTCCCTTGGGATAAATACAATATATTTTTAACTACTCTTCCGCGGTTTTAAGCCGCGGGCGTCGTCTAGTCATCTATAAAAGTAAATTATATATTGTTATTCCTTAAAAAAAAGATGTGCGAGGGAGTTTCTTTTCCCTTTCTTCTCCTCCATATTAAAGCACCTTCACGAAACGGGGGAAGATTTAAAAAAAATGACGTGCATAAGTGTAACGTTACTACCTATATGAATAAATGATTTTTGATTTGATTTGATCACAGATAATGTAAAATATGATGTCACAAAGTAGTAAAGAAGAAACTAGTTACCTACTTTAAAAAAGTAAGAAACGCCAAGTTATTTAAAGTTAAGTATAAGGGCATTGCCCATCTGCATTTGACAGGTATTTGCATGTTTATTTATCGATCTCTTATTTGGCGAAACAATTTGCGTTTATCCTTTGTTTGTTCTTTGTTCACTTTGTTCAGTCGATCTTGTGTTTAACGCTCTCAATTTTTATTTATCTACCCTCTGTAAATAATACTCAAAAATGCCTAAATGTGATAATTGTGAAAAAGTAATAGCCAAAAAATCTGCTGTTCTCGAGTGTAATACGTGTTCAAAAACAGTGCACGCAAGTCAGTCTTGCACTGGTCTAACAACCAAACAGTTAGCGGCACTCCGCAATGCCGACAACCTAGAATGGACCTGCGAAGATTGCCGGCGTGAATCTCCAAGACGTAAGTCATTCGTCATCCTAGAGGAAGATGAAGAGGAAATTGAGGAGGAAACGGACAGACAGGGGAATGACGGAGGACCTGGCGCGATGAAAAAGTTGCTAAGTGATATATCATTCGAGGTAAAAAAAGCAGTTAAAAAAGAAATAGGCACTCTAAACGATGCACTCAGTTCCTACAGTCAAAAAATGGATGGACTCATGGATACCTTAGACATGATTACTGGAAAAATGAAAGAATTGGAAAACAAAAATACATACCTAACGAACCAAAACAAACACCTAGAACTGAAAATCGAAGCTATGGAACAGCACATTGGTATAATTGAGCAGAAACAACTCAATAACATTTTGGAATTAGCTGGTGTACCCGAAAAAAAGGAAGAAGATTTGGAATATATTATTAGTAAGTTAACTACGAAAATGAGTATTGAGAAGAAAGATATAATAACAGTAAAAAGAGTGAAGGGTAAAAAAGGAACAAACGGTGTGATTCAAGTAAGTTTAAAGCAAGAAGACCAAGTGGACAAATGGATACGGGAAGCAAGAAACATAACAATTACTGCAGATGATTTAATTCCATGCCCAGATCCCGCAGTAGCCAAAACAAAGATTATGTTACGCCGAGCCCTCACAAGCACAAATAAAACTCTGTTATGGCAAGCAAAATTGAAACTAAAGGATTTATATAAATATATTTGGTTCCAGGGTGGTAGAATTTTTTGCCGAAAAAACGATAACGATAAGCCAGTAATTATCAGGAATGTAAGTGATATTGAAAAATTAGCGGTAGGAAAGAATAAAAGTCGGTAAAAGAATGTAAACGCACTGGGCACTATGACAGGCATTAATGAAATTTATAATTTATCCAACCTACACGAATTTAGTTTATATTTACCCAAACATACCTCTCAATTTAATATTGTTCATATCAATATAAGGTCTATTATTAAAAACTTCAGCTCTTTGTTGCAAACTATAAACCAATCACCAATAGATATTGATGTTATTATCTTAACAGAAGTAGGAATCTCAAAATGTAGTGATCTTTCTCAATTATTTTGTATAAAAGGCTATGATATGTGCAATGTGCTTCGTGAGCGACGTCGTGGAGGTGGTTTAATTATGTATATAAAAAAATGCCACAGTTTCGAAATCGTTAATCTACAACTAATCCACTGTGAATCACTAATTGTTAAAATCCAAACCTGCCACCGCTATACGACTCACATCTGCGCTATCTATAGACCGCCTAACGAGAGCAAACACCTTTTTATTAACGAACTAAAACTTCTATCATGTCACAGTAATATTAAACACACTGATTTGTATCTCATCGGAGACATTAATATAGACCTGAAATTAAAAAGTAACATACAAAATTACTATTTAACCAGCTTGGCTGAGCTTGGTCTGACGAGCATGATATCCGACTTTACAAGAATTGAAACTCGAGACGAAAACATTACACGGACTTGTATCGACCATATATTCGCGAGATCGTGCTCATTAGACCTCTACTCGGCTGCGCTTGGAATCGTAATAGCAGATCACCGCATGTGCGTACTGTCATGCGCCGGGACCGTCGCAAGCAGTAATATACAGGTTGAAGTATTATATAAACAATTAATAAATTATGAAAAATCGATATCACTTCTTAAAAATGTCGAGTGGAATACAGTAGAAAACATGCAATGCCCAATAGAAATATATAGCTTTATTAAGAATAGTTTTGCAAATTGTTACAATAACGCTAAATATACAATAAAGGATAATATTAGCAGCAAAAGAAATAGAGAACCATGGATAAATAACAAGATAAATAATTTATGCCAAAAAAGAGATGAATTATATACTAAGTGGAAAAAAGATACAAACGACAAAATTTTAAGATTAGAATTTAATAAAATTAGGAATAAAACGCATAAAATTATAGAACTCTCACGAAATAAATATTATTATAACGAAATAAATATAAATAAAAATAATCCCAGAAGACTGTGGAATATTCTCAACTCTCTTACTGGACGAGTAAATAAATCTATAGATGAGGCAATCATAAAAGCATTCCAAAAAAATAATTTGACAGCTAAACAACTTGCTAATAATTTTGGCAAAGGTTTCGTTGAGAATGTTGAAAAAATACTACCCAACTGTAAACAAAAACTGTTAGATAAATCTACATATACATTCCAAGTAAACAGCTCTATTCGGTTTAAAGAAGCCGATGATAGAAGTATTAATAAAATAATTCAAAATCTAAACTCAAGAAAAGCTCCCGGATTCGACAAGATTCGATGTATTGATATTAAAATATTATGTGATAAAATTACTAAAGTAATTGTTAAGCTAATTAATACAAGTGTCTCTTCCGGGATTTATCCGGCAGATCTAAAGGTAGGCATAGTGCGACCAATTTATAAAAAAGGGCCGCATTGCGACTATAACAATTACAGACCAATAACAATACTTCCCGTCGTGGATAAAATAATAGAAAAATATATATGCGACCAAATACAAAATTATTATATATCTAATAACGTCTTATCCAGAAATCAGTTTGGTTTCCAAAAAAGTAAGTCTACAACATCGTTACTATCAAAATTTACAGACGAAATTAACACTAATCTAGACCAAAAACAACATGTAATTCTCTTATTTATTGATTATAGTAAAGCTTTTGACACACTACAACATGAGTTAATAATACAAAAGCTTGATAACACGGGTATTCGAGGTCCCCTTCTGAGGTGGTGTGAAGATTACCTTAACGGTAGGAAATACCGGGTTAAAATTGATAATGACTATAGTGACGAAATTTTCGTCTCTACGGGAACAGCCCAAGGTTCGGTCCTTGGACCTTTGCATTATCTGAGCTTTGTAAATGATATGGGTAACGTTATAACATATAGCACAGTATATCAATACGCTGACGATACTTGTCTAGTAATAGCCGACAAAGACATAACAGAGGCAGAAAGAAAGTTACAGCAGGATTTTACTAACCTCTGTCGATGGTCGCATGATGCTGGTCTTATATTAAACACTTTAAAAACTAAAATAATACATGTTCGCTCGAGCCACTCCAAGAAATATGAAAGACCAGTAAAAATAGTAGCACACGCCCATGACTGCTTGCATAAAACAGAAAATACAAACTGTAACTGTACACAGCTAGAACAAGTTAATTATTATAAATATCTCGGCCTATTAGTGGACGAAAGATTTCACTGGAAAAATCACGTGGAATACGTTTGTGATAAATTGCGGGCAATGCTAGCAAAATTTTCAATACTGAAATTTAAAATACCCTTTAAAATTCTTATAAATCTATATAATGCTCTCGTCGAATCATTTGTGTCATACGGCTTAACATGTTATGGTAAAACATTTAAAACTTACCTAGATAAAATTCATAACTTACAATTAAGAATACTAAAGACAATTGTACCGAGGAAAGTCAAACTTGATTTATTAAGAGAAAACGACAATATGGGAATATTTAAATATTGTAAAATACTACCATTACATACTAAATTCAAAATGCTTTTATTAAACGAACAATTTCTTAATAAAACAGTGCAATCTAAAGTTAATCACAAAACTGTAACACGAAAAATTACTCACAATAAACTCGTAACATCTAAAGTAAGTAATTACTACGGAAAACGGACAAATAAATATCTAATACCCGCCTTCCTGAACCAAATACCCTCAACTATACGTTTAAACATAACCGCAGATAACTATAAAAACAAATTTACTAAATACTTTAATGAAAAATTCCTAAATACCTAGGTATATACAAAACTAACAGTAAATAACTTAATATAATAAAATTAAATAAAAGCAACCATTATTATAACCTTATAATAATATGTGTATTGCGATAACAACCTGTATTACACTATAACAAATATAAATAAATATAAACGATAATAGAATACACATAATAGTAATTATAATAGGTAGTATGTAATTTTGTTACAACCTGTATAGCGTAACTCGACCTGAGCGGTGTGGAGCGACACGGTTATCCCGCTCGCACTTAGGAGCGTGCGCATCGAAACCGGTTACTAAGCTGACAATACGCACATAGCGGCCACAATGATGCAATTTGTTGACCGTAGTTTCTTTCATATTATAATTAAAGTAATTAAGTAAGCATGAGACTGTGCTTACCCGC
>LGAG01000869.1:26602-37718 GCA_001278395.1 Lerema accius | reverse complement strand
GTAATACCCCATACATTATGGAGTTTATAGCTTAAAGGCAGATTATGGAGTACTTTGTCGCAATTGAATTATTATATAGCGATATGAATAACGGTTATGAAGGTCAATGACCTTATAGACAGCTGATTCTCATACGTCATGATTATACGTTTATAACTTTATGGTTCGCTTCGAATCTAAATATTCGACGAAGTAAAGTAACTATAGGTGCGGTCGGTAAGTGGATAAAAACATACAACAGTAGTAGTCATTTATTTTAATCATTTCAGGCAACAACTTTGCATGTTTCATGCTTGTATGAAGACTATGAAGAGCCCTAGATCAATCGTATCAACGTTTTGTTCATGGAAACTATTTTTTACCGCGGGATAACAGGTAAAAGGTACACCGAAGCGAAGCTGGGGTGGGTCCACTAGTAAGATAAAAACGTTAAGATACCATAGCGAAAGCAATATAATAAATTATATGGCATGATACGGCCCTTATCAATTTGATATAAAATGGAAACACAGCTCTAATTACTTTAATCATTATCGAAGAATCCACTTAATATGTTGTTAAAATTTAATAACAAAATTTAAAATATGAGTTTTAAAAATAAAGTTGTAATAGTGACTGGTGGAAGTGCTGGTATTGGAGCTGTTACCGTCGAACAGTTTGCTCGGGAAGGTGCAAAGGTCGTGATAGTTGGAAGAAATGAAGAGAAACTAAGGAAAGTTGCTGAGAAATGTCAGTCATTAAATGCTGATTATCTTATCGTTAAAGCAGATGTTACGAATGACAACGACTTAAAAAAGAATTGTAGTAGAAACGATTAAGAAGTATGGACAAATAGATATACTCATAAACAACGCTGGGATATTAAAGAAATCTTCTATCTTAGATGACGAAGCAGTAAAAATGTACGACGGCTTAATGAATACTAATTTCAAATCCATAGTAGTGTTGTCATCATTAGCCACTCCATATCTTATCAAAACCAAAGGGAACATCGTTAATATTTCTAGTGTCGCGGGTTCAAAAGCAGCCTTATTTTTTTCACTATACTGTGCATCTAAAGCGGCTCTCAATATGTTTTCTAACGGAATGGCTTTAGAATTAGCACAGTATGGTGTTAGAGTGAATACCGTAAGTCCGGGACCTGTTAGAACGGACGTAATACAAAATGGTGGAGGAGATGGTAATATGGAAGATTACGCAACTGCAACTGTCCTTGGCAGAATAAGCGATCCTATAGAAGTGGCTGATATGATTTTATTTGTAGCAAGTGACAAGGCTAAGGGCGTCAGCGGGTCAAATTTTTTAACTGATAATGGCTATCTACTTAAGTAATCTTAATTTTTCAACATCTAAATATTTTGTAATCGCTATTAAATATTCATTTTAAATACTAATTTAACCAATCATTAAAACAATCCTTACTTAATAGAATGAAAGTACATGCTCTCAAGTACAGTTACTGTCTCGTAAGGGCAATTGTTTAAGAGGTTTGATATTAATATGCGAATCCTTAACTATAGACGTACTCGCAGTTGGGGTTGCTTAACAAACAAATCACTATTCAAAGAGGCAGTTTATCGGAAACGTGACGAGGAAAGAAAGGTCAGTTCAAGGCTGAAGGTTGCGGTCAGTCCCGTCGATGGGGCGTGAAAGGTACTCGAAGGACGTAAAGGGCCCGTTAATAGTGGAAGTTCCGTGAAGACAAGACTAAACTTGTTGAATTAATTGGTTGTTCGGATGTTCGTCGACAATCGTTAGTGATTTATGCGTTTCTGGTACCAGTGTTAAATTAAGTTTGTCTATTAGTTTTAAGAATACGATCATTATTAGTAGTGATGGATTAAAGTTATATTATGGTATCTACTATTAAATTTAAATTAAAGTTAGGTGTTTTCAATTTTCAATCACTAACGTGCTGTTAACACCTCAAAAAATGCAGTTAGTTTTTTTTCTAAAGACAAGATAAAACATAAAAAGTTTTGTATTTACGTAGAGTACGGCATGTGTAGAAGGGTGTTCGAGCACGACTCGTAAACATTTCCACCTGCCCCAATAACGCCGATATCCGCGTACGGGACGCCACAGCGGAGTCGCCGCGCTGAAAAACGATAAGTGCTTGTAGGGTTGCCAACACACGATTTTTAATTTATATAAATTAATAAACTAGAGGAGCCCTTGCTGTCGTAATTTGATCATAACTCAGTATGTCAAACAAGAAAGTGGCTTGATAAGTCCAAATTTAACATCTAGGTGATTTTTTTAATACTATTAAAATTTTTTTCCTTGCAAGGAGGAATAAGGTTATAATTTTTTCTTTCATTGAATTGATTTAATGTTTTTTTAAACTACCTATAAATAACATGTTTTAATGATAAATTAAAATTGGTCCTATTTCTTAACGCTGGTCAAGTAAACAATGCAATATCCAGTAAGGTATTTTATTAAAACAATAAAAATATGTTTTTTCTAACTGACAGTAACCATAAATCCTTAATAAGATTTAGCAAAGATGTTTAACATCATCAATACATTTGACTATCACAAACGTTCTGTGTAAAATAAAATTAATATAAATCAATCAAATTGCCAACCCTGTTTCTGAAGCCAATACCACCTGTTGCACCGAACATTCGATATCTTTCAATGGCACGCCGGACAGGGATGGCAATATAGCATTAGCTTCGAGTGTGAGTGAGAGGGGTGACGGACGAGGGTCCCACTTGAGCCCACACGTTTCAATGGTTTCAGCGAATCTATAAATATAGGTTTGAACTTCGGTTCGCTAGGTTAACTGTTTGGAAGTAGCTCTACTTCATTTTAAGGTGTATTATGTTCAGAGAAATTCAATATCTATAGTCGATACGTTATAACGTTAGGACGAGATAAAGGGTACAAAGTTACATATTAATTGCACAATAATTCTACTTCTACACAGCCATCAATCTGCAGTAATAGAACAAGTAGCTATCTTCATTTGGCCAAAGATGGACCCCTTAAAGTTCCTTATTCATGTATGCAACGCTATAATTATTAACGTAGCAACGCTACGATTACCTTGAGAGCCACTTTTATCAATGTCGTAAATATTTGCACTGAACTCAGGATTTCAAATTGAGCCACTGTTAACTGGGATTAGATAACAAAAATACATAACGAATGTCATTACCATAAAAATATATTGTTGCTAAATTAAATACTAAGTAGAGCATCCTTCAGTACGTAACCATTGCACAGAAAAACCATGTAAGCTCTACAAAAAAGCTTTGAAAAGCCCTCGACGTATCGATAGCTCGGACTTCACGTTCCCGGCTTTTCCGTTATCCCCACGTTATTTCCGCGTTATTTTCCTGTTATTTCTCGTTATTTTCACACCGTACTTTCTCACGGGATCGTGGCGGACACCGAACGGCTATTTGCATACTGTATCGCGTTTTTCAATCGCGCAAATTGGTTCGTAATTGAAATCGGTTTTATTCGGCTTTAGGGGTCAATTCTGTATTTGCACTTGCTTCGTAATTATGTTGTCTGTTTTGTATGAATGATGTATTGTATTTTTTGTTTGTGATGATTTACTTATTCTGTATGGTGAAAAATGATCATGTTGAACTGCTATTCAAAGTAAATGAGTTGGATTCCTATTGAGACATTTAAATGAGTTTAATAAGTGTTAATTTTAATCTCGCTCTGGGTGCCTGTGTTCCTGCTTTAATATCTGATTTCGAATAATGAAAAATTAAATTAATAATTAAAAAAAAAATCCTGACACAATATTCACCCGAATCCTGAGCGTCTTAGCCTTGACTACGTTCTTATATGATCGACAACGCATCAACCATTCCTTAGGTCTTATATACTGCACTTCCTTTAAAAAACATAGATTTTTCAATCAATAAACAATCAAAATACTGTCCCCATGTCAACCAGAATCCCCGTGAATCGTAATTACACTCATGTATCCATATCCATATTCAGTTCGCTTCGTTCCACGCTCGATGGGTGCCTTTGTACCCAGTGCATTGTGCCAATAGTCTTTGATCCCCAGTGGCTTCGAGGGGCTGTTGTTTTAACGGCTCAAAGGGAATACTGATTTCTTTGTCAGGATTTTCTGTTTGATTAATGTTTGTTAGTGGTTATCACGCACTGTTTTGAGTGTAGCGCAATATCTTTGTGTTTGGCGAATTATTTTGTGATATGGTAGCCATGGCGGGGGTTAAAGGGTTCTAAGTTTGATTCCCAGTTAGGTAGATTGAATAACGAGTTTCAATTGTTGTCGTAGTTGGTATCGACGACGGTTGGTAGACATGACCAATATTACCGTAAAGAATGATTACCTATCATCGGTGGACAAAATGTAATGGGAATGGTCAATTGAATATTGCATAATGGTTGTAATTTATGAAGATCCTTGAATGGTTTTTATTCACATTAAGAATTTGGTAGAAGGGGTTTGTCGAGATTCTGCTAAGGGTAAAGAAAAAAATAAACTGTAGAACAATGTCTGCCTGGTCATCGAGTTGCGTTAGAAATAAATAAATTAAAATTAGTATTATATTACCTTTGCATATTTAATTTGATAACAAATACAAAACCATAACTCACAACTTTGATTAAATCAAAAGGCTTCGTAAAATAATCGAAAAACATGCCGATATTTGTTTTGTCCGATTTTAATTTAAAACTTTGTTAATCTAAGAGTCGACCACAAAGCGAGGATCAGTGCTATGAAAAATTATTGAAAGGGGGTTGATTCAAGGGGTGGAGGGTGGAGGCATCGACTGTGGTAAATACAGAGTTACCACCGCAGCCGGCTGGTAAGATCAACGCGTTTATTACGTCGCCATAAAGCCGATTTTCCTTCGACAAGCATTTCATTAACTGTCGAATACGCATGTGAAATACCACAAAGGGGGTTGTAATAATCGTGATTTTTAATCAAATTTCATCTGTACAAGGGAAGAGGCTATATTTTTTCATTATTTAATTTTCGGTCGCTTTTTGTACTCCTTAAAGGGACAGCGTTTGAAGCGTTTTTTGGATGTTTAAACATGGATTCAATAACACCATAGTGTACGGGACCGTACACAAGTAGACAATAGGTATTACTACAATGTACTTGTCTCTTCTCATAACTAAGGAGGCTTCGAGCATTCTCCATTTTACTGTTCCAGTGTACCTACATTAGCAATTGGGTTATTTACGAATTGAAGTACTAGAAGTTTTTATACCGTCAGAGACCTCCAAAATAGCTTAAGGACTGTCATATAATGATAACCATGGTCAGGCATGGAAGGCCACGCAGATATCTTAACGTGCCCTCTGATGCACGAAAACGCACAATAATTTTCTGTCACTAACGGTCATCTTGGCAGATAATGACCACGCCGGTAATTTCTTAACTTCGTTAGAATCAAAGTAATCCACCAGGCCTTGAGCGCTTTAATGTAATGTGTGAAAAATTCATACTACTTACTCTTTATTTGTATTTTATTGTAGTTCGCTTTGGGAAGCAGAATTTCGTTTGAATTTTCAAATTACCTGAAAAAAAATAACATGTTGGTGATAATTTGTAACCTAACCGACACAAATAATAACTGGGACAAAAAATAATCCTTTTTGAAAATTAATGTACTTACTATCTAGTTCTGTTAGAGCCGTCATTTTTAAGATTCATCATTGGTCCCGTTTACACCGAAACTGATTTGTCCAACATTTCATTTCAATTACACATCGGTGTGACAGACAGCTGAACGTAACCGTTCATTTCACGGTTAATATAGCAGATCGTTTGTACAAGTCCTCAATTTCGGTTCGGTTATAACCGTCGAATATAACCATAATGCGATATTCGTTAAACTTTGTACCGATTTTCATTTTCATTTCATCGCCAAATGTCATTAATTACATCGGTACGTACCTATATTGGCAGTGCCTAATTTGACGTTAAATAAATGGGGATTATACCTAAGTATATTTAGAGGAGAGTAAAAATTATGGTCAAATTTCGACCAAAGAACGGCTCCTCTAGTTAGTATACCAAGATAGGTTTTGAGTTACTGAGTCAACGATAGAACGGTCATTGTCACAAAAAAATCCGTGTTGCTTACAAATCCCATTATAATTTACGGGTATTTTTATACCCAAGTATAAAACCCAAGTATCCCAAATCCGCTTCAACAAATGGCTATTAAGCGTGCTCTTTATGTACAATCTTGATGTTTGATACTGTTTCCATGACCGGCGAATGTGTTTACACTTAAGGCGACGTTTCATCGTTTGGCAGCGGTTAATTAAACCTTGGTTAAAATTAGTAAGTTACTAATAAAAATTCTTTTTAATCAATCGCGTTTGAAGGAGAGCAATCTTTTTTGAGTGTTGAAGAATCATGGCAGTGTTTTTTTTTAATTATTAGATATGAGGCGGGGCATGTCTAAATGTTCGTAATAAAATGTTTAAATGTTTAGTAGTCAGGTTTTTGTTTTTTAAATAATGATTAGTAGTTGAAAAAAGCCACAAACGAACAGATGAACTACGAGACAATATTTCATGGTCAACGAGCAATGTTTGCTTTAATACGAGAAGAAGATGCTATTGGCTCTCAAGACTCCATCTTAAACACGGTACTACAACGGACTGTTCTAGAAACTTCAACACACTTGCTGCAATTAACCGCGCCGGTGAATATTTATATTTTGTGTTTATCTTTCATAGTTATCTTTTTTCTTTTTCTATATTATTTTAAAAAAATCCAAAAATACTCTCCACAAACATAAACAGTTTGCGCTGACACATATTTTATACACAGACTAAACTATAGTTTACTTTTAATATTGAACAGCAGAGCCTTAACACAATTCGTTAGGAGGAACAAAAAGCATGACTCTTTCAATTGTTTAATGTTCTTTATGGATTCTCAAGAAACTTACAATATTATTTTGTCTGTCGCATACGCTCTCAACGATGGCGATAGCATCTTTCGGAGAATTCGAGATGGGAGGTTCGGAGTGGCTAGTGACTGGTGAATACAGTTCCGGGATCAGAAACACGACATTGGTTCTAAGTAAATATACTGAACGGATCATAAAATTGGTTCCAGATCGTGGCCAAGATTAGTCAGACCCCCCCGAGGTAGTCAGGCTAAAAATATATCCGCATAATCGCTAAAGACATCTATCTACCTATTACGGTTGAAAAATAATGGCGTGACCCTTTCCGAATTTTCTTTCAGAGCTTCAAAGCCATGACAGACAGAAGTTTGTATTTAGAGGAAAATATTAAAAAATATTAACTACTCCCATATTGAGGAATGGTAGGGAATTTATAAAAAAAAAAATTATAAAAGTGACACTAAATCTTTTCAATGAAACAAAAAAAGATCAACTTATTGAATACCTACTCGAAATTCAAATATCATACAGACATTTCCCGAGACAGTTGGCAAAGTGAAAATCGTCTCTCGAGCGCGTATTCTCATAGACGCCATCGATTATAATATAAATCGGCGAATTTAAATTCTAACCCCATTCGGAGCCACGGGAAATATGACAAACGCCATAAAAAGTAATAAAGGCGCTCATAAACTGCGTGGATGTGTTGTCAATATAAAATGTTGGGCATAAAATATATTTTCGAAGAGAAGTCGCCCCGTCGCGTTGAAATGTGCTTCCGTTGACTTGAGAAAGCTACGACATGGCTGTCTAGGAAGTCAGTTTCAACTAGTAGGTACGTAATTGTCTAAAATTAACCATGAAAACACAGAATTTCTTTTATTTTAAATCAGGCAGGAAAACCATATCATCAAGGTAATACTTCATATATTTTTTATTACACAAGAAGTCCCACTCTGTGGTAGGAATTTGACGAAAACTTATTATGTCAAACACTATAGATTCATTTGACGCCCGTGGCGGGAAGCTCAAAATCTGTCGTCGGTTATTATCTTGAAAATAAAATTTGGCTCTCCGCACTTTTCCAGTAAACTTTAAATAAGCCGAATCTCAAGGCTATTAGAGTTAATTCCCGCCAGAGACTTCGCCATAGACTTCGCTTATGGTATTTCTAAACGTATGTTGATCTATGGTATAGCGCAGGAAGAGGATATTGCAACGCCCCCGATGGCTCAGTCGTTCCATTTGTCACGGCGCCCGTTTGATGCCGCAAGAACCTTTGCAAGTGTTCTAATGTTTCATATAGTGTCCCTTTTTCCGCTTTACGTTTGTCATTAGGGAAATAGTAGTCCTAGTCGCATAGTCTACTTGCTTGGAAGTTATTCTTTATTAGTAGGTACTCCTATTTATGAGGTTAGTGGGAATAGATTGAAGATACTACCTACTACCTACCTGCTTGTAAAAGTCATTTGCAGAAAGTGTTTTTCAAGATCATTTCCAATGGTAAAATTTGGAAATGAAACTGTAATTAGGAAAGAAATATCACAAGGGTTATTTTTATAAACATCAAATCCAAAATTACGTTAATGATTTGTATGCCTGTCTCTTTCTTATAAGATTGAAATATTATACAATAATAAATAGTATTTCCTTTCAAATATTTAAGCACCAAATTTGCACTTTTCTTAATGGGGGAAAAATCGATGCACTGGTAGCATAAATCACTGAAAAATATACGAATGAATACGAATGGCATCTGATATGGCGCATTCGACTGAAATATGTTTACAATAATATTCACACAGCCCACTTAGAGGATGAAAGGGGGATGAAATATTCCATACTTAGATCCAGAAGGGGTTTAATAGGATTGGTTTGGATTCTTTGTTTGGATCACTTGGCTACAAGACTGAGAACATAAAGACCGTCTTTTAGGTAAAAAAATAGGTATACATTTGTAACTTAGCCATAGCATAAAATAGCTTAGCTAAGTTTTCTTTATTGCAAGTAGAGTTTTTTTTTATAGAGAAACTTGAAAAACTAACAAAGGATTCTTTATTGACACCAAAGTCAAAATCCTACCTCGCCAGACTAACAGAAAGAATGAAAGATATAAAGAACAAGCTCTCAAGCTCAAAGCCAGAATATACTATAGCGTCATTTTTGGCAGTACCGAGTCTAATGTCGGTTTTATTACTACCAATAATATTGGTCATTATAAAGTATTATAAACCTTATTGAAATTCTATCCTTCAGCGGATAATTTTCGAAACCTTACAAGTAGGTCTGCTGGTATCTTTAATAAAAAATTCTAAATTCTAAATCATTTATACATGTAGGTATGAATGATACACTTATGCACTCCATTTTTTAATCTACCCCTATTTCGTAAAGGTACTTTAGTACGGAGGAGAAGAAATGGGAAAGAAACTCTCCCGCACATCTCTAAACTACGCTAAACTCTTAAAAACTAGATGTCGCCCAACTCCAAAACAATAAAACTATCTCATAACTCACCTCACAGCGATCGTGAATTAATTGTCTGTCTCCCATATGTATATGAAGAAACAGCTAAATAAACAATTACGATGCAAACAAAGCTTTATATTTTGCCTCCAGTCAATAAGTACAACAATGCCCCCCTCTTTCGTTAATTTGAGCTGCGTGTCTGTGTGTATGTGTGTGTGTGTGTGTGTGCTGGGGGTGCGCAGAACTTTGATGAGTCTAGTTCGTCGCTTGATTTAAAAGTTATGCTTTTATTTGTAACAAAATTTATAGCTCTACAATCAAGAATATAGTTTTGACTTTCACATTTCCTTTATTACAGTTTGTTGCTTTGAAGTAATACTGATGGTAAATTTAAATAAAGCAATGGTTTTGAAGCAGAAACAGATGTTATTTATTGTCGTTGTAGTCACTTAATAGTCACTTCTATTTTTGACAAAATTAAAATTTGACACTTCGATTTTTTTTTTTACTATAACTACAATCACGTCTACAGTATACGTAACAAATGTTATTAAATAACGCCAACTAAAAAAATAATCTCATATTTATTCCTGCTATCACAAGTCACAAAATAATACCGAACAGTGTAAACCTCACAAATGAAACTGTGACAGAAAATAGTATAAAAATAGAAAATACGCTTCAGTCCCGTTCCACCTACCACTGTTTTCTATACAGCCGACACACGCTAATAATTGAGGTTTGTATGTGTGCGTGGGGGGGCTCCCGTTCCACCCCGTACTCGAGTGAAATCTTCAGCGGATGGATGTTCTAATATTCAAATGGGATATGGAACTATTATTGTTGGAGCTACTGTCGATATATGATGCGATTCACCGGTCTTGGTAGTTGGGAATTAGTTTGGCTCGCCGGGAATTAGATTCACTGTTTTGGGAATTTGTAGATCTAGTCGGGCTTTATGTTTCAGTTTAGTCCTTGAAGTTAGATTGACTGCGTTTATGGATAAGAATGGAGTTGTTGTTTTAATTTGAGGTTCATACCTGTGTTTGTTATCGTATACTACTTCATCGCATTATGATCATGACTGAAATGTCACTTTATAATATGAAGATAAAGTTACAGCGGTTGATTCTAGACAGAGTGTAATTTGAAAATCTTTATTATCCATTTTAAAGTAGGTGAGTAACATTTGAGATCCACTTTGCATCCATCAGTCGTCACCAGCAGCTTGATGCGGTAGCGTGCGAGCTGATCGCTATACCCAAGGAGATTGAAGTAATGGGATCATACGATAGTATGAGCGTGATAACGCACGCCTATCGCTTCAAGCTGCCGACCGAGCTTGAAGCAGTCCGTTTAAAACTAGCCTAAGAGTGTGTAGCGTTTGTTTATTTATTCCATTTCGAGATTTTCTATTTTAATCATAAAGTTTGTCATCAGTCAACTGTCAGGCGCCCGCGGCAAGTATCAAGACCGCGCGGTCGGGAGCGACTTCTTTGCGTACTTCCCGCGAGCGGCTGCGATACGATACCGTACTTGTCTGCTACATACGGACTAGGTATGAGATCTTCACAATTTTCACATATCGATAAATTTTATTATCATCAACTTATTAAACTTTCTAGAAAGTTAAATTTAACGTTTTTTTGTCTTTAATTGCCCAGTCATGTTCAACTGTTATAATTATTTTATTTAAAAACATATTGTAAGATAAGAATATTATTCATAATTTTATTATTAGTAAAAGATTAATCATTTATTTT
>LGAG01000869.1:0-20667 GCA_001278395.1 Lerema accius | reverse complement strand
GAATGATTAAGACTAAGATCAGCTTTTTAAATTCAAATTCAAATCATTTGTTTCGTCTTAGTAACTAATAGCTCACATAATGTCAAAACTTACAATGAAAATAACAAATGCAGAACAATACAAACCGCAGCCACTGAAATCGATAAAATATGAAGCTATACACTATGGAAAACTTTACAAAACTTTGGAAACTTACAACACTAAAAATAAAAACTATGAATACTCTATATTGGAAGATAATTTGATAACAAGCATTAAAAAGAGTAAAGTAATAAAAACAAAAACGAGTAATCCAGTTAATCAAGACTGGATTAATAAAGAAATTTTAACAGAAATAGACAAAAGAAATATATTGTGGACTGAACTTAAGAAAACCCCTAACGACAGCAAAGTAGAAGAAGATTTTTTACAAGGAAGAAAATATGTAGCACAACTAATACAAAGAAGTAAAAATGAATACTACTACAAATCCTTTAAAAACTGTCAAAACAAACCTGCGAAAATGTGGTCACTTATAAATAGTCTATGCTACAATAAAGTTAAGACTGCTAATGCTCCAGCTAAGCTGCAGACTGATATGGGTGTAATAAATGATGAACAGGACATATGTGAATACTTCAACGAGTTTTTCTCAACTATCGGTGAGACCTTAGCAAATGCAATTACTACTGATCGTCATAAATATAATATTTTTGCTGGTTCTAAACCAACCTCATCAAACCTATCTCAGCTAACACCGACAAATACTATAGAAGTTAGTAAAATCATAGATACTTTAAATTGCAACACAGCATCTGGTATAGATAAAATTAGTACAAAAGTTATCAAATGCGTTAAAAATTTAATTATTGTAGACCTAACTAACTGTATTAATAACTGTTTAGAACTGGGTACTTTTCCAGACAGCTTAAAGCTTGCTAAGGTCACACCGATCTATAAGTCAGGTAGTAAGACAAACCCGGGAAACTACCGGCCAATATCGGTACTTTCAGTATTATCAAAAATTTTTGAAAAGATTATATTTAACCGCCTCGAAACATACCTTAATTCAAATAATATCTTATCAAATCAACAGTATGGCTTTAGGAAAAATTCAAACACCTTATCAGCAACTATAGATCTCATAACTAAACTTAAAATTAACATAGATCAGAAGCACATAGGTCTTGGAGTATTTATAGATCTAAAAAAAGCATTTGACACAGTAAGCCACGAAATACTCCTCAAAAAATTAGAACATATAGGCATAACCGAAACCGCATATAATATGATTAAATCATACCTGTCAGGCCGATATCAAATAGTAAAGATTGGTGAATATCAGAGCAAATCTAAACTTATCACATACGGTGTTCCACAAGGCTCGATCCTAGGACCTATGCTGTTTCTGATATATATTAATAATATCCATGACATTGGCTTAAAAGGAGATATAACGCTATACGCTGACGACACTAGTTTATTTTATTTTGGTCACTCAATACAAACGATCGTAACGAATGCACAAAACGACTTAGACTTACTTCACAAATGGTTTGGATACAACCTATTGACTATCAATACTGCTAAAACTAACTACATAATATTTAAAGCTAAAAACAAGAAAATAGCTAACTATGACCCTCTTACAATAAATAATATCAAAATAAAAAGAATTGACCAAGAAAAATATCTAGGCCTTATCCTCGACAGTAACCTGTCATGGAGGCCACACATTGAATATATTAGAAACAAATTAGCTTCCCTCACCGGACTATTACGAGGTAACGCTCGATGTTTTCCTCCGAAAGTTAGATACTATATTTACAACGGTCTCGTTAAACCCCACATTGACTACTTGATCGAAGTGTGGGGCTTAGCAGCGAAAACAAACCTCAACCTAATACAAAGAGCCCAAAATAAGCTGATAAAAGTCCTCTTCCACTACGATTACTTAACTCCCACCGACACACTCTATAAAAAAACCAAATTACTAAACGTTTACCAAACATATATATATAGCACTTGTATACTAATACGCAAAATTCTTACAAAAGACATACATACACAAATCACATTCACAAAAAAGGCGCAAGTACAGAAAAAACTACTACGTAATGCCAATAATTTAGTACTACGAACACCTAGAACAAAAAGTTACGGTAAAAAGAACCTTATGTATGAAGGAGCTCAACTATATAACAAGCTCCCTAATGACATCAAAAACTCGCACTCAATTAAAACATTTAAAAAGTTATTAAAACATTACTTAATTACTCATAATAACTGATAAACCTTTCAGAATAGACTAAAATACACAAAAATAATATTACTATACTATCTGCTACCCACTTAAATATTTAAGAGGGTTGATAAACATGCGAGTAAAAACGCATACTTATGACCCGACGACCTTTTTCATCAATCAATACTTAGAACATAAAACTTAGTACTTAATCACACTCACCTAACCACACAATAAATATACACACGTACACATACTTACACACAAAAACAAACACGCACACGTTAACCAAATAAAAAACTTAACTAGGTAACTTACGGTAAAATTATAATCGTTATCCATTTGCGGTACGCCCGAGCCGTATCTAGTAGCTTTATGTCCATACACTTCTTTATCTCCTGACTCGCCGTGTCGTATACGTTTGTCTCACTACCTACTTCTTAATATTTTTTAACGCAAAACATGGTAAATGATGTAAAACTACCTACTTAATATCATTTTTGATATATTTTGTTTATCTGATATTTCTCGCTATGAACCCGCTCATGTACGCGTAAATTAAAATATAATGTTTCTCATGGAAGTGAATTGTAAAATTCTTAATGGGAAATAAAGTTTTCTAAAACCTTATAAAATTATACCTATGTGAATTAATTTTAGAATTTTTAATTTCTTTTATATCTTTACCAACAGGTAATTTTAAAGTAACTTCTTCAACTACTTAACCCTTGGTATGGCTTCATTGTATTTAAGTAAAAATTTTGAACATAGTCAAATATTTTCTTAAAACACTGCACTATAATTTGTAGAATGTATTGTTGTCTAGCACTCAGTGGCAAATGTAGAGTGACATAGATATTGTATTAACGAAACACGTCTTAAAGCCTCTTTCAAATGGAACTATTACACCCGGATCTCTATTTCGTATAATCCAATTTACTCCGTATTTCTATCCATTAAAAAAAATGCACAGATATTCATCTGCTTTCTCCTTTTTCTCTTTTCTTTTCTTGATTTTAAAGCAGATGATCCTTCCTTAGACCTCCTGGTCTTGTAAAGAATTTTCTTATTTATTACTAAGATCAAATCACGGCGTTAAAATCATGACTACTTCGATGAATTCTGCTACTACATCTACGAATCCGGCAGATTCGTTTAAAGCTGATTATCGTTATTAACGGCATTAATTTTATCGTTGTTACGTAAAGCAATACTATAGTGCCATTGTCAACGAAGTAGAAACCTCTTAGTTAAAACAATAAAAACAAATTACCAGTTACCTCAACGGGGAATCGAACCAGCCACAGGTACACCGCCAAGAAGCTGTAACATTAATTAGCAATCTCCGCGGAACCTAGTAAATCTTCCTGTATTGTGACGTCACTAATGTGATATGTACGTGTTTATTAACTACCCGTGATGGACGGGATGCTTCCGGCACGACGTGACGGTGACGGATACTAACCGTGTCCCGTGGAACGACTTGCAGGTACAAATGAGATATATTAACTAGTAACTAGTAATTATTAGAGGAAACACAAAAAAATTAAGTGGCAAAAATATAGTTGCACACTTACACAGAAAGAGACGAATTCAATGACCACGTATGTTTAAATCCATCAGGCCGTTAGGCTGTAGGGCTTGCCCTAAAAATGGTCATACTAAAATAAATATACGCTTCAAAATATTACCCTTATTCTGGCGCACTCGGATAAAAAAACATAAAGTTTCTTAACAAGTAAATGCACGGGCATTATTCTTAAAAATATACCAAAAATCGCACTCTAAACGTATTAATATACAGACAACTTTAGCTTTTCTTAAGTCGCGGGCAACATTCCAAAGTTACCTCTCTACAGGAGCATCAACTAACAAACACACATCCCGTTCCGTGTCCGTCACGTGCCCCCTAAATTATCTGAGGCATCTAGCTGTCGCAGTAACGGGCCGTCTAATATTGAAACTGTGATTTATCACGCAATAAATCCGTTGACTGTCCGCCCGACAAACGTTGGATAATCGCATGATGGACGCGTCCACCTTTGCCCGTTTGATAAGCAGATCCTGCTTCAAGGAAATTGAAGTAGCAAAGACTATAATTGCATTTTGACTAAAACTATTTTTGCCGTGAATACGTCTCCTAATTTGCTACCATACTCGGGCAATCTCAAAAGTCTAATGATAGCAAAATTGGGGAATACAGTTTGGCATTGCAATTTCGCGTGTACCGTCGACATGCAAAATTAAAGTATACCATTGGATAGCTAAAGGATCAAAAAAGTAATTATAATAAACGAGAATAGTGAAAAATCTCTCCCGATTGAAGGGAAAACCCCGCCATTTTAAGTTTATTATACGAAGTAAATTTATAAGTAAGAATATTTTATTAAAAAAAATTAACCTAAAACTAAATGTCCATGACACAGCTGTACCCATATTTATGACAACGAACAATCTAGCTGTACAGCGAGGGCCTTAAAAGTGGTAGTAACTAACTATATGACCAAGTTGTATGAAACCAAGGATTCTTCGAGTGCTTAAAAATAACTCAAGTGTACCTGATATTTTGTACGTTTTGTCCGTCGGTGTCGCTGTACGTCAGACATCCTATTATTGTTAGCAAATCGATATCAAAATAAGGCTCATTTCATAAATTTAATGTAATGCAAAATATCTTACTATGGGCTTGTGTGTATAAAAACTGACTTCTTTTACAAACAGGTCGAGAAATTAATGTATCAGACACGTCCAATACTGTTTGTAACTTTCTACCTATCAGTGAGAGTAACAGTTGACATAAAACTTAATATAGATGGCGCTTCAAATATCCGTTTCAGAACTCGCACCCTTGTCGATGCAACGCCGGTACCCGCGTGTAGCTTTCTGCATATTTAAGGTTCTTTGGTGGGACATGTGGATATGACCTTTTAATATTGTTTTAAAACTTGATCTAATTCTCTCTTACTCGTATGTATATTATAATAGGTGATGTGATTGGATAGGATAAGAAACTAATTGTCAGTAACATTTATCAGCTACGGATATTGAACGAGTTTATAGTATATCGTTTGACACAATTAACTATGGTTAAATTTCGACTGCGATTTGTTAGTAGTATTATGAAATTGGTCATATTGCAACGTTGTAATACCTATCTATTATTCACTTACTTTTTGATGTGCTACAGTAATGTAGTTGAACACAAAGGTTCTACTCCTAATATGAAATATTGAAAAATTCTACAGCGTTAAATTATATTATGCGTGTATCGTCCAGCCTAATATGGTGTATTGTGTATGATATTCATACTATTTTTACATTAAATTCGATTCTTAAAGCAGACATTTATATGACAGACAAAATAATTGTTCTCCCACCACCCATAACTTAGGAAATCGAACAATATTCACGGATTTTATGTTTACCATATTTTTATAAAAAATATTTTTACGTATTCCATACTACGCTAACATGGTCACAACCGCACTATTTATAACACAGCCACGCGCCCTGACCAATCACCGTGCTATAGGCGGCAATTTGAATTTGCAATGTTACATCTGCAATCTTGTTCTGGCTACCTTATTGCTGGGCCATAAGGTTCAATTTGTGCCTAAAACTTGCCACCGGCTCAACCTCTGATTAATGCTTTCGTTCGATGAATTATTTCTGCGTGTGTTGTCGGCTTAAGGCCTTTACAGTCGTTATGTTCCCTGTTATTTTGAGTGTACAGACAGACACGCCTAGATTTTGATAGCTTGAACATTCCAATAACTGATAATGTTGTCTACTGTAACTGTAAATTAATGGAATCAATTGTAGTATTAGTCGAACTGTATAAGGAGCGTGTAAAAACTCACCCTGTACGCCAAGGTTCTTATCATATCTATTTGTAAAAAAGTTTGTTTGATGATTACCAGTTTTGCTGCCAGTGGTCAATTAAATTAGGTAGGTATCTATTGTTTTTTCTTGAACAAATAGATATATGCTGAGAAATTTCTGTACAGTAATTTACTCGGTTTCATAAAGAATTCTACCAGCATCTTTCATTTACTAACGCATCTCTTTCAACAAGTTTTAAAGTGCTAAAGAGAGACATATTCATGATTACGCACATAATCCCATTGTTTATCTAATGAAGTAGTACACATCAGTATTGGCAACACTGCATTAGTCGTACGGTAATCAATCACGGGTACAGCATCCGGGTAGGATGCCCTACATTATCAATAGGCCATCAATGTCTGACCTGTCAGGACAGATAGTAGATTTCAGAGATCTCAGTAGAGACTAAGGGCCAGTGTAGTAGATCAACAGAACTTGAAAATTAAAAAGAAAAACATATTCAAAATCATTTACACATAATTATAGGTGAATACACATTTGCACGTATATTTTTAGAATCTTACCCTGTTTTGTAAAGGTGATTTGATATGGAGGAGAAGAAACGGGGAAAGAAACTCCCCCATCTTTTTAAGAAAGAATAATTATGCAACTATTTTCATTACCTGAACGAACCTGGATGCAGAACTAGACATATCCATGAATCTTTGTCATTATTATATTCCTCTACATTATATCCGTTACTACCAAGTGCTTTAACATGCTTCTTAAACTTTTCTGACTCGTTTCTGACTCCCTGGGCATAAACAAGATACTTGAATTAAATTTAATTAGGTGATATTGGATTGTAAATGTAAGTGATGTTATTTGTATCTAATTAAGTCTAGTGCATCTACATAAATATGTATGTATGTATGTATGTTGTAGGCACCTTTTTAATTGCCTGTGTATTTATTTTTTAGCATTTTGAAAGACCTTAAGGGCGCATTGCTCTTAATACCAAACCGTCACTCACTGTGTCTTATGTTCTAGTCCCAGCGAGGCAGTTATTTCAAAGTCTCATTCAAATTACATCTGCCGTGTGTGCAAAAAACGCATGGTAGTGGGATTTGTGTCATATAGATTACATAACATGTTTAATTTCATTAAACAGTTTAAAGTGCACTAAACTACAAACTAACCAGTAAGTAGTAAGCCTTGTATAGTAACAAGGGCATTAATCATACATTACAACGTACAACCACCACGATCAATAGCTATCAACATCGATAACTCGACTGTCTGTGTGTTACGTCACTTTGTAAACCTTGTAATGTGACAGGTACAGGTCATAGTCATACTTGATGTGGTAAGCGATAAGCGACTCTTAAGATACCTCGTTTTTTTCGTCGTGATTTAAAAAGTAATTGAGGAGAGTTCAGGAGTTCAATCGTCTGGAGCCAATTCTGGTAGCAGTATCACTTGTTATAAACATGCATTGTCATCAGGACTGGACCAGTGAGTAAAATTTTAGCTCAATCAGACACCGGGAAGTGGGTGAAATTTAGCTTGAAAGATTTGATTACAAACACCGGGACAGGTGGAACTAAATAAAAGCTTGTAATAAATATTTAATGCCGATGTGACGACAATGGACGTTAAGCGATGTAATTTGATTTGTAGAGGTATAATAGACTTCGTTAAAGTAGCCACGATTTTAAGAGTGAATTTTAATACGTTAATTGATTTTTCGAGGCCGATTACTAGCTTATTATTTGTAATAAGTGTCCACGGCTCCACCCGCATTTTGCCGTTTTCGCAATATTTTTTATTCCTGCTCCTCTCCTATTCATCTTACCGTGATATTATATAGCCTTTAGCCTTTCTCGATAAATGCATTATCTTAAACTAAAAGCATTTTTCAAATCGGTCTAGTAGTTCCTGAAATTAGCTCATTCAAGCAAACAAACTCTTCAGCTTTATATTATTAGTATAAAGGTAGACTTATAGTTAGATAGTGTCGAAATATTTCGCTGAAAGACGCAATGACTCCGTGGCGCAACGGTAGCGCGTCTGACTCCAGATCAGAAGGTTGCGTGTTCAAATCACGTCGGGGTCAAAATTGTCTCATATTTTTATTTGAATTTTTTGTATATCAAATACATTTACAATTGTACAACCTTTCTGTTAAAATATTAAAAATTGGAGGAGAGATGATTTTCTAAAAAAAAACGCTTGATTTGTTATAGAAAATTCTATAACTGACATGTCATCTATATCAGCCAGCCAGAGTTTTCAAACAAGTGTTTAGTTTGTTGTTTGACATAATGAGGTATGGTCGAATTTGGAGCACAAAATGGGTCCTTTAGTAACTGTTAAGGCACCATTTTAGGTCCATTTATCTGTTATGACAATCATTACAACAGTGAGACATTACTATGACAAGATTATTAGACATGAATTATATCGCAATTAGAGGTAATGGGTAGACATCGGATGTGACGTCGTAAATCAATCAATGGTCATTGTTATTGAATCAATGCGTTTCAGTTGCGTTGTGGTTGAATCGTGCCTATTGTGGAAATGTCATAGGATTAATTAATGAGGAATTTACTATCACCATGCTTAGTTTCTATCCGACTGGGTATGTTGATATACTTTTGTTGGTCAAGGTCAAATACCACATTTTATAAAACTAGAATTTGTGTACATTTTTACAAAACTGCTCCAAGTGATGAATAATGTTTTTTCCGCAGCTCAAATGGTTCAGCGGATTCGTTTTTATTGTAGGTATAATATAGGCTATGGTTTTTCATATGCGGAATGCATTTTTATAATTTTGAAAAAAATAAAATTAAATAAGGATTTTCACTATGGAATACATTTTTAATTTATTTTTCAGATATAATATTAATCGCCGTTGGGGGAAAAAAAGTTTTTTTTAATTTTAATAAAAAAATATGAGACAATTTTGACCCCGACGTGATTTGAACACGCAACCTTCTGATCTGGAGTCAGACGCGCTACCGTTGCGCCACGGAGTCATTGCGTCTTGCAGCGAAATTATCGTACATATTACATACCTACTGACTGTTATCAGGGTCACCATTCATAATCACAAAACAGATATCTACGTATTCGCAAACCAGACGATTACGTCTGATTAGAAAGTTAAATATTATGTACTAATTGTCATTATTAGTTGATTTATTTTATTAGATATTTCATTTACTTTTCCGACTACGTCTCAATATGAGACTATTGTATTGTGGTAATTTAATGTTTTTTGAGCTTATGTTTGGTGCATGTGTATTCATTTCTTCGGCACGTATTACAGATCATAAGGCTTAATCGATTTCAATAAGTGAGGTATCATTAGATTCCTATATTCGTAGGTATTAATTACATTTTTACTATGACATCACACATTAAATTTGTAACCGTCTAGACTTTTGTATTTCTATTAATTTATACAATTGGATTAAACGGGTTTCAAGCCAGGAAATTAACATGCAAGTGTAACAAAGTTTTTCTATGGTTATGCTATTATGTATCCAATCAATATTTATTAATAAGGCCAATCATATTTTAATTTGTACCGTAGGAAACCGGGTAGACGTTGCTCTGAAGATTTTTTATCATAATTATTTTTTTAAAGAAAAATTATTTATTTCACTATTAAAACAATGGTGAAAAGCGTCACACTCGGCGGGATCCGCTGTTTTTCAGTTATACACTTTATACTTAGTTTGCTGCCTTAAAAGCATTTCAATTGGGTTGTTTTTGGGTCTTCACATCGATCTATAAACTATAATTATAGGAGCTACAGACATCTGCTGCTATTTATAATATTATCGGGAGTTAGTACTCACATTAGTGTAGATGCGCATTAAGCGTCCATAGATTTCGTATTTATCGCAAAATGGCTATCGCGACAACAATGCCACGCATATCTAAGATCGAAATTTGAATTTCTTTTCGAATGTTACAACGAAACGTATGCGCAAAATGGAAGCGATGTCCCGGTCAATGTCGTTTACTAGTGACGACTAGTCGCAGAGACACTTAATCTAATCGTGTCGTGTAGTCATTTGACTTGCTAATTACCTAGCTAATCTTAAAAAATTCAGAAAACACTCTTTAGGTATTGCTGAGAGAATGTTTTCATAAAAGAGAAGAAAATTGTTTTAATTTAAAGAATTGTTACTTATGTCTCACATTGAAATCAGGATTGAAAAGAAAGTATCTCAAAAGAAAGTGGTCATTGAGCTTCATTCAAGCAAAAAAATAAAACCAGTAAGAAATGTTATACATTATGGCCGATTATGCATTGGTATTTTTATAGGCTATCTGTTTCATTCTTGAGCACTTAAGGCATTAAAAATGTCATCAATTCAATCGTGAATATCTTAATATCGTGATAAAGTCGCATCGTCTAAAAAGCTTGTAACGTCTCGGCAATTTTTGATATTAAAATCTTCAATAATACCTAATGGATGTCTCCGGGATCGGCTGAAGTGCTCGTATTGAGTGCACCCTTCACAATTCATTTTTTTAATACCCCCTTTGTATTCCAGTCTTTTGTCTCATTTGAGTATTTGATGCCCCTCCTTGCTGTAGTGTCATAATTATGTAATTTTTCAGAAGGAAATTGATATTGCTACGTCTTGTTCAATGATTTTTACTCTTGTGTGAAAGATGGTGCGATATCAGCTTTGTTTGATGTGTAAGTTACGTTGAGAACTTGAAAACAATACGTTTTCAGTCTGTCTTTGTAGTGTCTGTTGAATTGCTGATATATAAGTAGCTTATTGTATTGCATCCGTTAGACAGAACAGTAACTGGCAATGGTAAAATCTAGTAATTTTCCTAGAGAAGTTTCGGTTTACGACGATGTGTAAAAACCATCTTTCTATTGACATCATCATAATCGCGACCCATAACTGTACCATATCTGGTCTCCCTGAGTCTCTTCCTCACAATGTGTAGTACAGGCCGTAGTATATTACTTCGAGAACTTTACCGAAAAGTCTCGAGTGTAGCTTTCCTTATGACTTTTTTCCACCGAAGTGATATTGAATTTATATACGCACTTAACTCTTACAACTTAACGAGTACGTAGTATTAAAACCTAGCCGTTCGTTGAAGAGTTAATCCCGTTGCTAAACCATTTCTTCTTGTTCTGTACACCCCATTATATGATTAGGAAAAAAGCACTAGAAAATTATCCATGACACTTATGAACCATTCATCATATTACCATAGGACTAATACCATTTCCCTCTAAACGAATCCATAAAACAAAGCCATGAGCCTAATACTGTAGGGAAGAATCTCCTACCTACATCACTATTCATTACGACACCATAAACAACGGGGCACCATTATTAGAAAATAAAGAAGCACTTTATTGGGAACGCCGAGCGGAATCCAATATGATGGTCGTAAACAAATTATTCGTAAAACCAGTACTTTGTCGTCAACCCTCGAATGCGGCTATAAAAATATACGCCAAAACATCCCCACACGCCAAAAATGTCCGACCGTAATAAAGAAACGCGATAAACTGGGCAAAAAATGGTCGACATGAATTCATTGGTATGACATTTGGGGTTTCGCGCAATGGTCACGGTTATAGCTCAGAAATTTTCCTCCAGACATATTTCCTGGTTATAGTTTTATGGCATCGGCCCCCGTCTTTTATTGGTGGCCGGGAATCTTGTCAATCCTATTACGTTTGGCAGTTTGCTCTCCCGAAGCTCTTTTAGGGTTATGACAAATATTGAATACCAAATTGGATCGAATGATTTAAAGTCTGTAATGCCAAACGGTCTTAGTTATATAAAGATTACACATTTTAGTTGGTTCAATACTGAGACATTTAAGAAATCAACATTAAAAAAAATGTTATTTTCTTTCCAAGTATAGTAACTAGCTGTAACTATACTTTTTGTATTTAATAAATAAAAATTCGCATAACAATTTTAACGTATATAAAAAGCTTCTAGAAGTCTCATTCGAAGTCTAAATCTGCAAAAAGAAATGGATAACTTAACAAATTAACAGATAGATAGGACATAATTACGCTATAAGATAGTATTTACTTTACCTCAACAGTGTTATGTAAAGGTAGGCATCCTCCGTGCGACAAATCCTCGATTTATCCGGCCGTTTCTATGCGCGGTGCAGTTAGACCGACCGATATGTTTTGTCGCTCCGCTCGGTGGTCACGAGCCTCTCGGACACGCGGCTCTGAGAGCTACGAAGGTTCTTGCAGGTGATAGGTACCCTAATGTAGCCTATTTTGACTTTTTTTTACATTTACTGATGATTACATTTATGTTGTTTGATACTACTCCGTCGTGTTTGGTTTTGTTTAAGGTCTTTAGAAAGAAGTGATTCTTGTTGTATTTTTTTAACTCATTCTCTATGTAATCAAGTTACGAGGTTCAAGAAACGTATGTATTTTTTTTGCGAGAAACTATACCTAAATCTGGAAACTTAATATACTTTCTTGGAAACTTAATATATTGATTTTCATGAGGAAGTGAAGTCCACATAGCCAAAATTAGGACTAGACTATTTAGTAACATGATCATCTTAAAACCTTAAAAAGAACTTGGGAACAATTTCAACGTGGAATTCAATAAAAGAGATACAAGATATAAAGAAGGAGGATATGAACAAGAATTTAGAAAAAAGAACTTTCTAGAAATCCACAAAATAAGTTACCACATCCAAGTCAGAATAACTTCGTTGCAGCGCGTCGGGCGTGCGGTTCCCCGAAATTTAGATGTCACGAGTGCAACGCTTTCTGCTAATGTGCGCCGTACGCAATAGTTGTTTGTTACTGACTGGATGCGGTGGACAAGATTGAAGATAGCGCACGAATGTATGGTCTTCCGTGCCTGTGTGCCCGGTAATGGCTTTAGTGTTTAAATCTTCCGCTTGGATTCTAAATGCCTAATTGTTCGGTTAGATTTGGTGGTCTGCAAGCTGGATCAACGTTCTGGGTTTAGATTTGATTGCATTTGAATCCTAAATGGTTGTAATGGTACTTGGTTGGATAATTAAAGTTGGATGAAACGGTTTGTGTAGGTTTGTGGATGTGGAGATATTACAATTTAACTATTACCTATTTCAAACAGACTTGCAAAACTGTTCAAGTGAGATGTAGCCTTTTATTGAGTGCCAGTAGGCTTTAAAGTCAATAATATTTGGTCCTTTTAGAAGAAATATCCCTAAAACTAATACATTTTTGCATCTTACTTGAAATCTTTAGATTACAATCGTAAAAAAATTGGAGATTTAAAAATCATTCATCATGAAGAGTTGTACCTTCTTCTCACAGAATATCTCAATCATATTAATTGTCATTTAGGAGTATTGAAACAGTGCTGTATTTTTTCTTTTCCTAACTTTTTGTAAATTGCTTCATGTCTCTCAATAACGGTGCCAAATAGATTATGTTCCCTAGAAACTTCCTTATAAATAGCAGCAGCCTTATAATTAAATGAAACTCCATGATTACCTAACAAGTAACACCTTCATCGCAAACGAACGTATAGAATCGTATGATTAATACTATCGCATTACGAAATAGGGTGCGCAATTACAAATTCCGATGCTGAATTCATCATAGGGCCCCGTCACACGAAATCACCGCACGTAGCCGCGACAAAGCTTACAAATGACGTGTGATCAACCAGCCACACTTGTTATTCAATAACCGCCTTTGCCTACATGTATCAATTTATCACGGATTCAATAAAGGTGAAACTATATATCAGAGTTATAGAGCTCGGCTTCCGTGCTTCGTAGAATTGCAAACGACCTTCAGCGTCAGTCAAATATCAGCCCAAAATCTAGATTAGCAGAGGCCAAATTAGAATGCGATGCTCACGCGATCATGAGCCGTTTTGGTTGGAAGAAGAAGGCTGCATATTGACGTCATCCGAAAGGGGCCCGCAGTCGAATGCAAAATGGTTGAACCATGGATTTGGCATATGTTATAGGGTAACTATTGCTGTGACACACGGGCAAAATTGGATGTCCATAAATATGTTGATTAGAAAATATTCAAATACAATAAAATTGTAACTTACGAGTAGTCCTTAAATACTTTAGTAACGAAAAGATTTATAAGAGACTTTGTTTCCAAATCTAATTAAGGGGTATCTATCTCATACTGGCAAAACAGTGTCTTGTAAAAGGTGTCAGAATTTAATTGGTGTCTGCATAAGGCTTATGTTATCAATATGATAACTGTATTTTCTAATTATCCACTGATATTATCCTGTTGGAAAGCCCACCATATCTTCTTAAGTTAGTCAATCACATCGGTCGGTGGTGCCTTTGATGTCACAGGCGTTATAATAATACATACCATAACATTGCTGTATCGATATTTCAGTGATCAAACGGTATTCACTTCTATGTTTATCAATATCTTCCTTATCAAATCATCTAGCCTATTTCCCAAAACTTTCTCTCAAAGAGAACTTTCTCTGAAAATAAAACTCGCAGCAGCCTTCGATATTGTCAATCCATCCCAAACTGCCGTGTGTCTCACACTAATCTATATGTCTTAGCCGATTCGGACAGCTGTATTTCATATCGGAACTGGCAACATGAAACTAATTGCAGGGGCGTTCGGATTGCGACAATCCAGTTGTCTAGGTGGACGTTTGTCGTTGGACTAACGGTGATTGTTTTGTTTACGATTCCTGTTCGTGAATTCTCTTGCTCCTCATATCACTTCCCAATAGGGTTCATGACCTGATCACTAGATGTTCTCAAAAAGCTTTTTTTCTGCTATGTAGCCCCCTCTTCGGCATTCTAGTCTTGTGCAATATACAGGACACTAACCACATGAATTCTTAACATCATCGTATTATTAACATGCCTAGAGAAAGTCTGAAGGATAGACCAAGTAGAGAGTAAAAAAAAACTAAAACTCTCAAGGTTTTTCAAAAAATCGATTGATTGCCCCTTTTAATGGTCAACATTATCTTAGGAAGATAAGTTATAATCACTACCAAGACGCAACATTTTGACATTTACTAGGCGTTGTAATTGTGACAGATAGTCGTAGGTATTTTATTTATGCTACTGTTTGATACTCTTCTATTCTGCAATGCTGACCTTATAAATTATCCTGTCCAGGAATCGAATCTTAACGCCCTACGCTTAACATACAATCAAAATTAACCAAGTTACGGGTCGCATCATCAAATGGATTTGTTCCGTAGAAATCAAAATTAAAAAAAGGCATTATGATAGGGATTTGTGAGAAACACCGTATCAGGCACCCGCTGTGGGAATATCGGGGAATGCCGCTGAAAATTGACGTTTAGGGATGCGTCGTGAAATATTCGATGACATAAAACCATCAGATATTTTATATCGATGACTAATTCTAGACTTGTTACTATGTTGTAGTAGATAAGCTTAAAAAGAAACTGATGACGTGGTAGTAATAAATTTAAGACGAACCCGTAGCTTTTGACCTTAATTATATAAGCAAGGCAATTTGATTTCACTTCCAGGTTTTGTTTGCAGAGCATGAGGAATTATAGTATGATAAGAATTTTTAAGCTTAGGGTTAATTCACAAATGTGTCAGCTGAGTAGAAGAAACGTAAACTACCTGAAACATATTTATTTTATTCAGAAAGCCTAAGACATTTTAATATCTCTACATTACGTATTAAAACAATATCAAAACTACAGGAAGCAATAAACTTCAAGTTATAGAAAAATATTATAGAGAGAATCCCTTTAAAAAATCCAGCTCACACTTCACGGTGTTTTTTTACCAAAAACAGTTTTGCGATTGGACCTGTGTTTAACCGCTGTCGTCTGTCAATCAACCCACTCCGCCCCGCTCCACCGGCTCGCTTTCGGTCGATTTTATGAGAAAATGTGATTTTATTAACATTTCTAATATAGAAGTTAGAATTAAAATGGATTTGAAGCCTTAAAACGTTGATTATAGTCTTTAAGATGAGGTAAATTTAATAATGCGTGAAATTCTATTGTAGGTTTTGATGATAGGTAGGTATATTTGAATTCATGTGTACCTAAGCTAGGTTAGATTTTTATAATCTGTATAATATAAAACACATTATTTACAATTAGGTAAATACCTGGCAGCTTTTTATGTCTATTAACGGGTCAACTGCCTGATGGCGTGTTTGTGCGTTGTGTTTTATTTTCTGATTTTAATATATTGTACACAATATTCTTTCTTTACAAACGTGAATTGATATTAGAATATTTCCTTAAAGTCAATCACTTGCAATGAACATGCAATCAAAACAAGTTGTACTCTTTATTCAAGGTACATTTACATAGCAACATAGTTTAACAAAAAACGCGAGTTAAATCGATTCCATAAATAAAAGTTTTCTATTCGAAACTCGAGCATTCGAATTTGAAACATCGCAAAAGGCGTCTATTACCGAATCACTCAAATCAAAAGCGTGGTACACACGATCCCACTTCACAATTTTTTTGCCAACATTTTTATTATCTAGGTTTTATTGCAAGCTGAACTGAACTATCTTGATACGGTGTAAGGTTGATTTTTCTTCGTCAACGTTATGTTTGTTTCTTTTTTCTGGTCCAGTTCAAACCGCCCAATAGTTGAAAGACAGCAATTGACAGAGGTTCATCTTAGGGGGTTGTTGTTTGACCCGAGTTTTTTTTTCTTTTTTAAAATCGAGTTAATTCGAACGCGGCGATGTGTGAAACTGTGGACGCCGATGGGGTGCACGACTAGACGAGTACCTACTGAAGTTCTGTGTCAATCAATCTAACTCGTTCATACGTTTTGTATTGGAATAGATCTCACTTTCGATAACTTATATTAAATACACGATCTCATTTGAACGGTAAACAATATACTTGATTTTTCGATAAATTACTCAATCAATTCTTGAATGTTAAGAAGCTGATAATAAAATTTGATAAGGAATTTATCTTCATTTTACCGATATAAGTGNNNNGGGGTTTATTAAATTAAATGATTAAAGACAAATGAAAAATGCAGTCGTATATAAAAAAATACAGTCGTGTCACCAATAACTGAAGAAGTGGCGTAGAGTGACTGTATTACATTATTACAGTATTTTTTGATACATAATTTATTTCCTTTAAATTATAATCATATCATAATCAATAACAATAAAATTATATTCTATGTGAATCAATACACCATATTCTCAGCGCCCTATATGTTACACAATGTTCTAACTTATTCAAAGCTCACGATACGAGATCTTTCACGTGTTTTATTTGCTCATCGAGTTGCGATACTGTAGAGCGAGATTAAGTCATGAGCGGAAGCGGAAAGTGATCTGCAGCAATTTTTCCTCAATATAATTATAATTAATCACATGATTACACGCTCAAAAAAAAATTTTTTTTTGGTATTTGTATTGTCGGTTTCACAACCTAAAGTCATAAATAGAACTAATTTAGTGACTTAATTGTATTAAATTTTAACGAGATAAATACTTGCATCATTATTTTATGAACATCTAAGGCAATGGAAAGTATTTTTTTTATATCGTCTTAAAAATTAACAATCCAAGCAACGAAAGAAATTTTAGCAATTAAAATAAAATTACATTAGAAATTAAACATAAGTAGGTATATTATTGACATAATTACAATACATTTAAATTATGTCGTATCTTATCCTATAGCAATTTTATTCTTTAAGTATCAATAGATAGACAATATCTTATCATCAGCTTTGAAAAGGACAAAATACATAACTAAACTAATTGATAAGAGCGTAAAAGCAATATCTTCTACCTTGCACTGTACCTTAAAGGGGATGTCAGAATTCACGTCAAACGTCATCGGCTTGGAAGACGGCGGCTCTTCAGTTTTGATACACGTCTTATAAATATTACAGTCGTGTGCACGCGCCTTAACTTTCATATCCGTCAAACCGATTTGAACTTTGAAATCGACGGATAGAGACGGTTTTCCAATACTCCTAACACGAATCAAAGGGGCAAATGTCAGAGAGAGGAGAGGCCAATTATAAGTCGAGTTTGATATTACACTTTAGAATTTTGATTTTTCAATCGTCTTATTGTATCGGTTTGACGGGAACGGCCGGTTGTTTATAATTAAAATGGCGATTCCATTTCTGATCTTGTCTGTGGTTATTTTTTTGTTTTTTAATTCCCTGTCGATCAAATGCTGGGTTGGTTAAGGCATGTTGAATCGTGGGCTTGGCGTCAGGATCGCTGTAAGGGAGGTCTTATTGATAAGACTGTACGAGGCTAACTACTACCCGTCAAGGCTTTTAAGGAATAAGATCGTTTTACGTTTAGGGTTCCATGTTATAATTACAATAATTAAAGCCGTTTGACGACTGTTCAATTTAACGTCAATTGATTTTCTTTTCTTGGAATAATGTAACTTCCATTAATCGGCATGGCAAATAATAAAGATTAAGAAATGAAATAAAATACGCTTCAAATGGAATTGAATATTAATTTTAAGAGACAATTGCGAGGATGTTTGAAGGTATTATAACATGTAGGTAAGGATGCTTATAATGAATGATTATAATTATTGTTCGTAATATAACTTTTAACATCTATAGTTATTTTTGTAAAGGTTTAAAAAGCGTAAAGTATTCAGTAGGTAAAAGAGTGAATGCAGATTATAAAAAAAAAATGGATATACATAAAGACTTAGTTGCCAACTCAATTGTAGATACCTACCCAACAAAAAGAGTTGTTTTTCGAACAGAACCGTTCGGGTGACCGACTCACACTTGACTAGCAATTTAATTTTTAATAACCATGTACTGAGTGATTAGACAGTAATTGTTATATTTAGAACGAAACATGAGGTTAAGCTGATGTTGGTAAAATAATCGGCCAAACTTGGTGTAATACCTACCACCTGATAGGAAAAATAATGTATTTTTCGAATTTATAAAGGAATTATCAAATAACTGCTATACAAATATTCGAAATTCAGTTATTTATTTCGTTAAGGAACTAATAGTTCACATAATTGTAAACTTACCAAAACTTGTAACTTACCAAAAACATTTTAAAATGTAAAAAAAACACATTATAAAATATTAAAAAAAAAACATTTACAGCATTGCAATGAAATACATTATCAATATCTCATCTTAAAGTCATTCGTAAGGTCTCTATAGACAATACCTATCATATCATCGGCTTCATAAAAGTCATTCGGGATCACAATTTACACAGCGTACGAATTCAAATTCAATAGCCTCTGGAATTACGCATGCGATCAGTTAAAATCGCAAACATTAATAATGGACGACCTTTTATTTTCCGAACGACAATAATTCTGTAACCATAAAAGATGTGGCTATTAAAAATCAATAAGGTAGCCAAGTCGACGTTCCCCGACATAGTCGCATGACCAGAGATTTGCAAAGCAGTAGGTAGTACGAGAGGTAGCGATGGATTTGGATGGATTTAAGTAAACTAAAGGATCCGTTCTATTTTATTTTTTACTTGAAACAATTGATTATCTTTTCATACATTATTTTCCCTTTCTTCTCTTCCCCTCACCTTTCTTCTTTTACTCCATATTAAAGTATCTTTACGAAACGGGCGTTAAATGAAAAAAAAACGTGTATAAGTGTATCATTGATACCTATATGAATTTGAATTTTAATATACCTGGCTGGAAGATGTCAACGTCAACTGCCTTTCATTAAGATCTAGTATCTGACAACCGTGTAGTAAGTATAGCTATTTATAAAACGTGTAATTGTGCGAGTTTTGCTTTTATAATTGAAAAAAAGATTTCGCGTCTTTGCCGTTGTATAATAATTAGCTGTCTTGTTCCTACTCTAAACAAAAAACATAAAAATCTTAACGCGAAGTGCGCTTATTATATCTGATTCTCTATGTATTATTATCACTATTTGACGCGCGGATGCGTATCCCAACTTAATGACGCTATTTTTTATTACACCTGCAAATTTTCACGATCGCCTCCTGGACTACAAGTGGTCAGCTACTTACGGGCCGATATCGCCAGCAATACGATTAAGAGCAAAAAGCAGTACTGTGATTGTTTATTGTATTGAAACGTCCGTGCGTACAGGTAAGGCGACAAGTTTTGCTACTGAGTTACCGGTATATAATTGCACAGTTTGAAAAGAGCTTTTTTTCACAATACTATAGGATATCTTTAATTGTGATCCTAGTTTATTGTTTGGACGTCGGTTTCGCAAGACCTGGATTCGAATTTAGCTGCTTAATAAAATAGTGGCTTAAACTGCTTAAAGGCTAAAAATTAAACTATGTTAATTAAGACAAACTATTCTTTAATCTGTGAATAAGATTGTACTTATAAATAATATACATTAACATAACCAAGCGGCTCATTGTCTGTTAATAAATAGCTAACGTTAAATATTCAATAACTTTTAAAACTTTTTACTAAACTTCCAAAATTGAAAATATTACATTGTGTCGGTAGGTACAAAGGCTTTTCATTAATAGGTACGTAATCATTTAAGCAATTCTTAAAACAACCCAAAATAAATCATCATACTTAATAAAAATGTTGATTGACTGACAGACACGCTACAGCCTA
>LGAG01000867.1:66961-90411 GCA_001278395.1 Lerema accius | reverse complement strand
CTACCGTGCGTATATTACGCCCGTATCGTGCTTCTATAGAAAAGAGAATTAAATTCCAGTTCATTCTTAAGCTTTTATTTATTGCATTCGCAAATGAAGAGCGAACACAAACAATATCTCATTGTTCATTCCGCTACTCTAATGACCGCGCTCGGAAGAAACATTCCAACACTCGCAATTCAAAGTTAAACGCTCACAGAATTCAGCGCTGGCTTCCACCGCGAATCAGATTTCTTTCTCCCGCTCGACTCCCGGTGAAGTATTAACAGCGGTTGTACAATATCCGACGCGACGTCGTCAACCGATGACGACTTCATATCTTAATCGAATGTATGACAGTTTTGATCTTTACGATCGAATTTGAAGTTTACGTCAAACTAAGAACAAAATGTAATGTCTTATTTTAAGTCAGCTTATTTTGTATTCTACATTTCCCAGAAAAATATTTTTTCTTGATAACCAGATAATGTCAGCATAAGGTCAACTTCTATTTTTAACTTCCCCTGCCCGGCCGGCGGATATCGAGGCCAGTTGAATCCTTTGCATACTTTCACATATTCGCATATGTTTCGTATATTCGTGGTATGCACAGAAATAAGATTAATACCACTGAATTACATGACAAACTTTTATTATATTTATTTTATATTCAGGACTCTTTATGTAGAGTCACAAATATACATAACAGAAATGGACTGTGTTTAAATGTTGTTTTAAAACTATGTTTAATATTTTGTGATTATAGCAACTGAATTGGGGATTTTTTTACGATGCAGGAACTATAGGGACGGATAGTGTAAAATGCTTTAACAGTGACAAATGACCCCGCTTAGGTATTGTGACGAAAAAATTACATTTTTCCGTCACGGGGCGACATTAAAAATGTAAACTTTGCTTTTATATTCATTTTGAAAGGAAAGTTAAGTTACGTTGGAAATCAATAACTACCAGATGTGGACTGTGACTTTTATTTAGTCAAAGGAATCGTATTCGTCACCGAAACAGTGATATATTTATTTTCATATTTTCATTGTGCATTGTATTTATTAAATTACGCACATAAAGCTTTCATTGGCAATCATCGGGGATCGAAAAATGAGAATAAAATGCATTCTATGCTCTTCTCCTAGATTAGAACAAAGCGTTAGTCATATCAATCTAATTGGTCAAGTACTTTATGCTTGAAGAGGTTACAGACTTAGTTTCGGATTTATAATATTAGCTTACATTAAAAGTATGGTATATACACAGATTAATAAGATTAGTATTATTGTCGCTGTTGGTATATAGTAGATTTATAGATGTGAGATTCCGAGTTAACCCCAGAGCGTGTTACGCAGGGAACAAATTAAACCGGCTGTAAGGAACTGGGTTGGCTTGTCAATCAATCACTTTTTCTCCTTCAATCTCGCACGTCACTTGCTTAGTGGCGGTCTATTAGATGTTACGTCACCGGCTACCTATACTATTAGGTAATCTTGTTAAAATACGATCTAGCCTACTAAATTTTATTGGTAAAGGATTTTTTGTCCACCCGATTACCATGACAGACCGCTTGCGTTCCCTCCGAGGGCCCACATCTGAAATCGTTGGTTCCGTTTCGATAAAAATTTAGTAGGAGCTTAAAAAAAATTGTAGCCTAAAGGAAAAATTTGTAGGTGTAATACGGCCAACGCTACAACTCGTTAATTGTGGGCCCTCAGACGACCATGGTCACTTATTGGATTTCTGAATCTGGGCTATTTTTATAAATGTTGTGAATGTAGATATTTAGTAGGTATTTTGTACAATTATTATACGTTAATATCAGCTCACCTGGTTTTATGCAAGTAAAGTAATTCCAATCGGATTGTGGGCCCTCCGTTCGCATTTTCTCAAAAATATCTTTGATCCTACAAATTAATTCTTACAAGTTAGAATGTTCGTGTTTGGTTATAATTTTGTACGAGTTCTAATAGTCCCTACGCCACAAGTATCAGCTTTATCACTTGTACTATTAAAAAGTAACAGCCATTTGTAATGTGGGCCCTCAGTCGAAACGCTTCATATTGATTAATCACGTTTATAAGTATTGTGTGTGATGTATAAGTAAACACAAGGTCATTTAAATTAGTAGCATTTTACTACAAAAAGATAAGCACCAGAAAGTGTTTTAAATATTTCTCTTTGCTGAGAAAAAATAAGATAATACTTTCAAGTGAAAACTGTACGCTAGGGTAACCACACAGTCGTAGTACCTAAATTAATTTAAACTATATTTTATAAAATCGTGTCTCTATATTTTATTGTTGAAAATGAACACAAAACCGTGGAATTTATGTTAATTTAATAAGTAATTGTATTCCGGTTTTCTGTTGTAATATTGAGGTGCTCCTCATTTTGAGTAACGTTGACATTAATATACAACAAACATTTTTTATGCTTTTTGTCAGTTAATTAAGAGATAAGTAAATGTTTAGTTAAAAAATAATCTCAGATTAACATAATATGTTACGATATTATCGTACCTCTTGTGTTTTTTTACCCCAGCACAAATTCTGAAAATACTCAGATTGTGTGCTTACCCTAGCGTACAGTTTTCACTTGAAAGTATTATCTTATTTTTTCTCAGCAAAGAGAAATATTTAAAACACTTTCTGGTGCTTATCTTTTTGTAGTAAAATGCTACTAATTTAAATGACCTTGTGTTTACTTATACATCACACACAATACTTATAAACGTGATTAATCAATATGAAGCGTTTCGACTGAGGGCCCACATTACAAATGGCTGTTACTTTTTAATAGTACAAGTGATAAAGCTGATACTTGTGGCGTAGGGACTATTAGAACTCGTACAAAATTATAACCAAACACGAACATTCTAACTTGTAAGAATTAATTTGTAGGATCAAAGATATTTTTGAGAAAATGCGAACGGAGGGCCCACAATCCGATTGGAATTACTTTACTTGCATAAAACCAGGTGAGCTGATATTAACGTATAATAATTGTACAAAATACCTACTAAATATCTACATTCACAACATTTATAAAAATAGCCCAGATTCAGAAATCCAATAAGTGACCATGGTCGTCTGAGGGCCCACAATTAACGAGTTGTAGCGTTGGCCGTATTACACCTACAAATTTTTCCTTTAGGCTACAATTTTTTTTAAGCTCCTACTAAATTTTTATCGAAACGGAACCAACGATTTCAGATGTGGGCCCTCGGAGGGAACGCAAGCTGACAGACCTTCTTTAAATTGGTTAGTGCTAAAAACTTGTGGCAATGCAGTTACACTAAAAAGTTTATTTTGATCACAATACCTTCCGAGATCGCTAAATTCAAACGCTAGATATGCGTCGGTAATTCTTAGTCAGGTATTTATGCATCCAACAAAAATGTTGTGAATGACTTAAAAGTTCTAGATAAAACTGTTTAAAATAAAAGAACAAAAGTAAAAGCTAACAGCAGTACAAATGGTTTTAGATTTGTGGAGTTGAGAATTTACATCCGGCCGATTGCCAAGCCGTTGTGATGTTCCTCTTAGTTTAAGCCTAAGAGACGCCCTCTAAATGCTTACGACGGAACAAATGTAATACCTCTCGTTGGATTTCCGAAATTGTTTCCTCTTTTAAGTCCTGTTATCCTTTTCTGTGCCTTTACGACTTTTAAAATAAATCACTTATTATTTTGATACTTAAAATTCTCTTGCATCCTAAACGTGATATTCCAGATTAATTTTGTCAGTGAAAGCTTTAATGAATGATTCATCGATCCTAATAACATGACATAGTTTTAAATAATAGGTACCCAACCGTTTGTATTTCGATTAAATAATAACATTTTCGAAGGGTGATAGACTCATACATGTAAAATCGACCTAGTACTAACGACATAGTAATTCATTATCACACAGTCTATATTTCTTTCGTAACGTCCCGGTCGAAATAACGCTTTAAAAATTAAAACAATTACGAAGAAAGCAAATGGCGCTTCAATTCCCCGCTCCAAGTGTATAATTAAGAAAATTACAGATGGCAAGTGAAACAAAACCACGCGGTAATGGCGAGTCGAAGCTGCCTTTTATTCGCATTCGAAACGATTTCACTTCAATGGAGTTGGTCCGACGCTCCTTCTAATTCTATAGCCACTCGTGGCTCGTGGCTCTCGGCTCGATGATACAGAGCCTCGTAAACGGAATGTTTTTTGTCTCATTAAGAGTGGTCGCCGATAATATCACATGTGAGGATGCTCCAGTGAATGGGCAAACGTCGCGGGAGATCTTGTTACGTTAATGTATTTGTATATTATTATTTGAAGACTGCGAATATCAATTTAATGGCATGCTTTACTTATAAAGATATGCATTGAATGTATTAAGGTTCGTGATAAAGTGATTGCACATTTCATGTAAGAAAAATAATCAAAGTAATGAAAAAATTAGTAAAAATAATGAGAAGGCTGGATTTCAATTTATTATGCTTAAATGAAACATAAAATGTATGTAAATAGGCGCAAAAATATGCAGTCAACTATGCATTTTCGAATAATACGTTTCCAACGTCGTTTGGCGTCATTTTGTCTTTGATGACCGTTTGTTAACTTGAAGAAACCTTTCTGGAGCAATTTTAATTTAAAACAAACTAACTATTAGGTAATACTCGGACGACTAGGAAGTTTCGTCTCCTAATGATATTCCACGTACAATATATTTTACACACAACTAACTAACCGATTCAACGATAAGGCGGAATTGGAGTCACGGATTGGGCGCGAGCATGCGCGGCTTCGCATTTAGATTAAGTGGAAGATTAGGAAGTTTAGTGCGTTCCATCGATTGGCTGCCGACATTAGCCCACTCTAAATACTAACGGGAGTCGACGCTCTTTTTATCACCATACAATACAAATAGAACTCGACTTGTATTAACACAATAAAAGGAGCGATGGCCGGCCGGCTTAACTTTTATTTAATGGTACTATCGATAAACCTTTTTACCTTCCATTTGAAATACTCCCAAATAGCGCATTGGGACTTAGTTCTACGAGTTCGAAGATTTGAATCGACTTAAGCATAGATAGAGGTCCTTACTTTAAGTATTAACTTATTCAGTCATGAAGCGGACACTAGAATTCCCTGGATCGTAGCTATTATAAGTAACACATAAAGACACACACACTGACTCGTTATTTGTTCACTTTTTTGGCATTGAACCCAGACCTTTAAAAAAAAGTCCGGCACGGTGGCCAATATTTTTCATGTAACGCGAATAGCAAATGCGCTTGCAGTGCCACTATCCTCTGCCGCTCATGGATATCTGTGACAAACCTCGAATAGGATTGTCGAAGGAATCTTGGGTGGGGCATTAGATCCTGTTAGTGTTAGGTGTTAATTCCATGCTGACAAACGGGTCGCCAGATATTAAACAAAAAGGCTCATTAGGGCGCACGGTCGCTGAATGTTTCATATACTTTCTGCTCAACGAAGCCTACGCAGAGGGTCCGACGAGTATTTCAGATAAAGCCACGGATAAGGAAGTTTTGTTCATCGATTGACTCGCTAACATTAGACTGCTCTAAATACTAATGGGTTTCGGTCCGTGGGCGGCTTACGGACGTCTGTCCGTTGATTTCACGTCGATGACCTTAAAGTTGGGGAACTCTTTTCGTGTAATCCCAAACACAATACATCGCTTTTCTGCTCGTGTCAGTTCGTAGGAAACTGAACGTTAAGGGTAATAATGTTATGATATATTTGGTGTTCCCGTGATAAGTACCCACAATATCAAGTAGGTAAGTATCATTTTGGTAAACACCTTCTTGAAGTGTTTTCAACTTTTGTTTATTTTGAAAACTGATTTGTTTTTCTTACTAAAGGAATGTTTTCTTTCTTTTTACTTACATACCCAGTCAAAGATCGCTCCATATTTAATAGCTGATAGTGAGCCAAGGAGCTATAATTTCAAATAGGTTGTTATAAATTAGTAATAACAAGGTTAATTACGTAAAAGCCGATCAAACCCAAGGCAGCTGGTAGCCGCGGCGGCCCGCTACAATTAGCGATCCATTAAAACTTCAAAATTGTAATCTAGTTGACCGCAGTCGCTGACGTCACGATACCTAGTCGTAACCATAAACTAGACAAACTCAAACATTGGTCCCGCGCCAAATGTCAAGCGGACTAAAACGCGAAATAACATTTCCAGGACCATTGCCGGTCACCGATTCGTTCCAATATCACCCCTAACGCTCTCGCAATAGAGACCTAGCGACGCGCCGCCATGAAATGCAACGACCATAAAAGTTGGAGCTGAATTCCGTAAAAATATTCTCAGTCGAATACAATACAATAAACAATGGTTATTTAAAATGTCCATTGTGGTTGGCACAAAACGAAAGTAACGACGAAAATACGGGAAAAGTTCTTGTTTTAATATTATTGCTAATTATTATTAATGTTGTAGTTAGGGGATGGCTGTTTGTATTATGTTGGGAAACGAGAGTTAAATGCTGAAGGAAAAGAATTTCGAAGACTTTTTTGTAATTACTTCGTGAAATAAAACTGCCTGCACTACATTATTTATAGTGTCATATTTGTTTGTGTAAAAAGTGCTGTCAATTGACATTTATTTGCGTTTGCAGCTAAGAAAGAGATATTATAGAAAGATACGTAAACAGCAACACGGACTAAAAAAAACAGATGTTAAAAAGTTTCACGTTGATAGACGCGGTCGTAATGCCACCAGGTATTTACCGTCGTAATGATAACACTACACGATAACGACACTAAAACCAATACTCGTCACTCGTATCTCGAACGTATCAAAATATAAAACGGCTCAAGCACAATGCTGTAAGAAAAATCCATTTTTATGTATAAACGCGCAAATCAGATAATCCAAATTGCTTTTTAGACGTGAACTCAATTTTGACGTGTATTCCACTTTATCGAGCGCAGATAAATTGAGTGAGATACGAGCGGGCCTACTTAGCTGCGAGGCAATAATGTATGGGCGAATGCTGAGTAATGTCGACTACGTTATGTGATCTGATTTTTCTTCCGATACCCATGATGTTAGAGTTTACTTATTGAAAACATGCCAATCTATGTTGGTCCTAATAATGGTTGCACAGACTAGAAGACACAGTCTTCAGAACAATTAAGCGTAGTAGGGAAAAACATTACATTAATAACAAATGATAACGTTACCTGGCACATTTCTCGGTAGACTGTGCTCGGTGACATTATGTCACATAGTAAAAAAAAAGATCTCGTTTTTTATCTGAACACTGAGTCTATTACATTTTTTTGGTCTGAGAAAGCGTCGTTTATCAGCACTGTTGCACGACGCTAAGGGGCGATTTAGCCAAGAAGCTTAAAGTAATCGGCGTCGGTAGATTCAAGTAGGTAGTTGCCTGCAGTGTGATCGCCATACATGACCAGCTTGAAGCAGCTGCTTTTAACAATCCTTCTATCGCTTGCCTAACAGTCCTTTAATTAAAGTATTGCACCATAGCAAGTGACGACTTCGATAATTTGAAGGTGTTTAATTTTACAGATAAAATTAAATCTTTTTCTTTCATCTCTATTAGAGCACTTTTGTGCTCTCTCACATTCCATGTTTACTTCAGCTGTTCTTTCTCGTTCATTTATAAACAAATAGTTTCTGATGCTGTTTAAAAACATTCTGAAAGCGACACGAAGGCAGATTATATTGATATAATAGGATATTTTTTAACCGATTTCAAAAAAGAGGTTATAATAAACAGAGCAGATCGTGGCCGACTCGTGCCGCTGCCTGCACCTTTGGCAGCGGCAGAAAAGACATTTGGCACCTTTCACGGCGGTATATTGAAACTGCTATGGCGGAACTTGGCTTTGTGTACCGGAGAGAATAATTAATAACAACAACCCGAATCGGCAACGCGACGCTGTGTGCAAATACTATGTTAGAAATTTCCTTTATACTATAACTTTTATACAAGGATATTTTGCATTGAAATGATTGGTAGGTGATTCTTAGTGGCCTATTGTTAAGTTAATTATTGCAGGTTTCATCAACTTCACAGATCGGTTTGTCGTAAACGTAACTATTTAAGGTTGCGGTGAGACTATATGCAACGCAGGGCTAGATTTGAGCGGTTCTTAGTTCTATTTCAGGCCACTGACCACTGTTGTATGAACCGTCTGCTAATAGTATATGCTATAGGTTCATCGCACATCTTTCTGTTTCCGCAGTGAGGCACGAGGCATTAGCGTCGTTCAGTAATTAGCCAACATGTTTTATACCCGCACCCGCACTCCCCCGGTCCCCCGCGCCGCTCCCCTCCCCGCACGCAACCGTGCTGTTTGAAGATGCATTTAGTAATGAAACAGCCTACCTACTGTAGGCATTGCTTATTTTAACCTACTTTTCTTTTAGTGCATGAAATATGAAACCGCGGTAATGTTTACAAAATTGTAATACCTGCATTCATAATGTACATTCTCGTGTATGAATTCATGCGGGCATAGTGAAAAATGTTTTAACAAGAAAATAAGGTTTCGGTATTGTGAGATTTTTTATAAAGGTGCTTTGGCTGTTTCATAATTACGGGTTAATAGCTGAAATCAAGAAATATGCTCAAAACATTACTAAAACAAAAACGTATTTTGCTACATCTGTCTTATTGATTTAAATTATTCTTTAAAACTCATAAATTAATATATAGCTCATAAATATAGTTGTTGGTATGTAGAAAGTTTATTTAATTTTAGCCCGTAGTTGCTCATAGTCACGTCTGGGTGAAACACTAACACGAGAGCTGCCAGACAAACTGACAAATGACGATAAATATAAGGAAACGAGTACCACTTGAATAGGACACAAAACTTCAAGTATAGCTTACTGCCAAAGATACAATACAAATCGCACACAAATAAACATTCCAGAAGCAAGGTAAAGTACCATCCAAGTTTCGATTATCTCGGATCCGGAATATCGAGTGGTGCAGACCTAGCCTTTGACCTGACAAAAAGGTTTGCCCTCAATCCGCGGTCCGAGTAATTTGCTGCGAGCGACTTCTAGCGAACCCTAACGAAACCAATTTACGTGCTTTACGTTTTTTCGGAACGGTATTCAATTCAAATTCGAATATACCAACGGTTCTTTCAAAGGGCAGCCTTACAACAGAAAGATTTTCTTTAATTAAACTTCGAATATGGAACGAAAATGTAACGCATGCCAATAAGGGCTTACGTCCTAATCAAACAGTTTTTTCTTACTAATAGGTAAACAAAAACACAACAAATGAATACCCTGTCAGTTAGTGTAGATGTAGGTGTCTATGGTATAGGCATAGGTACTGTGTCACACGCCAATGTAACCCTTCAATGTATAGCCCTCAACTGTTTTAACAAAACGGAAAAAACAGGCAAATCGTGTAAACCGTTCTCAAGTTATGGTTAGGCAAACACGGGGAAAATCAACTGTAGATACATCGGTAATATCACAAGGCAAAAAGCTATGTGTGTTATTGCTAACTTCTTTAACTTAGGCCCCGGAAGGAACACAGAGTTTATAATGACGGTGATCCGGGCCGGCGCGGCGCAGCCACTCCGTCGTCCCTTACTTATCTCTCCCTATACACAGACCCGGAATAATCCGTGCCGGTTATGTAATATTAATTTAAAAATATACCTCATAACGTCCTTGAATAAATCTTCAGCTGCTACGTTAAGGTCTCTCGGGTTAGGTTTGAATAGGAAATTGAAGAGTTGTAATCTTAGGAATATTTTCTGTGTTGACCTATGTAGATTGCTTCTAAACCCATTCCTTTATACAAATCTAATACAGGTAACTAGATAATATATCTAATGCCTTCCTCATTATATTATGTTTTGTATGATCAGTAGGTAATACATTAGTTACTTGCAACATTTAACAAATATTAGATTGATGTAAAACTTCTTTCACAGTATTCTTTTATTTTTCGAGCAGTTCAGCAGACTACTAAGAAAATAAGTTCTGAAGTTTATAAAAAGGCCAGTGAAAGATGTTTGCGATATTTTCTGTCTTCACATGGTGTAAATATTTTTCAAGTTAGAAGGCAATGGAACGAGTAAAAGATCTTAACTTTAACTATTTTTTCCTGTCGTTGTGTGCATCTTTTTCATTAATATCAGCGGGGAAATCTTCTTAAGATACCTTTTTTATATTCCTTTCCGTGATTGATGATAACAAATTAGTTAAAAGATGTATTGGATATTTATTTAGCATCTAAATAGCCAACAGTACAATAAGCTCGATTACGCTTTTAAACTGTTTACCTTCCTGTTTCGCAAAGACATCAACTTATACAACCGAGTACAACATCTAAACTGGTTTCGATTTTTTAAATTCTTGATTTATATTATATGGAACTATTGTTCTAAATAGTGCCAAGATACTTCTTGAAACTTAAAAATCATCGACAACTCAAAAAATGTATTTCACTAGAAATTACTAAGCAAACTGAATTGTATTATAATAAGGTTGGAAGGTATTACTCGTCCTCCACAATGCTACTTGATTGCGAATTTGTAGTCAAAGGTTCATCTTCTCCAGACTCTCACAACGAAACAAACGCTGAAATTTCTAATGAATCAAAAGGATTGTGACTATCCTTTGTCGACTTCGGTCAAATAATAAATTCAAAGTTTTTCAGGCGACAGACCTTTTGAAAGGCTTCATCGTATTTAATAAATTGCCTACTTACGATATGTAATATACAATTTTTTAATAAGTATCGAATAATTATTTTAGAAAAAACCTAGTATTAGTGTTTAAAATTAAAAACCTCACCTTTAAATATTTTGACTTCGTTGACCAAAATTAAACCCAACATAGTACCTATAACCTAAACAATAACAAAATTGGTCGTTATTACTATAGTTGTTAAGGGTACTTATTGCATATTGGAGAGCGAGTTTAGAACAATATGGATTGTAGTGACCTCAAACTTCCAATGGAGATGGCCTTTACTGCCTCTATTACTAAGCTCTGTAGTACAATTGTATTGGAAGACCAGATACTGCTGATCGTCATGATCTCTGTCGCGACTCAACGTAGTAACGTTAACGAATATCATCCTATCGCCTACAACAACGCCGAGCAAATATTGAAATACAAACTTTAAATGGAATTTTGATTTGGTTTCTTCCCAACGAATTATAATTTCAAATTATACGAAGATGAAAAATCCAGATCGGACCATCAAAGTTAGACGAAGTCGGCGGGTTTGCAAATACTTGGAGTTAAGCGCCGCTGTTTAAACTGATTTTTAATGTTGCCGAAGCTAAAAGTTGGCGGTACTTAAAGTCGTATAGGTAAAAGATAAAGCGATCACGTCGAGTAGAATATAAGGAATATTTTAATTTTATACTTTTACCACTCTTAAGATTAGGCTTTTATGTATACCATCAAAATGTTTATAGCAGAATTTTCCGCTAAGAAAACTAACACCCGAACACTTAGTTTACAAATTTTGCAATGTATGATCACGATATTTACGTTCAATATAAATATAGATATAAATAATTTTCTAGCTCCGTAATATTCACATAGGTAAAGTTTGCTAACCCGCACTTGGACATAAATGATATATCGTGAGTACGCTCGGGTCTGCTCAAATAGAAAAAAGACTGAAATAGGCGGTCAGTGGGTTAAAGCCATTCGTAATATATTCATAAAGACTTAGAAGTGAACTCTGATTGCACAAGCTTGGCTTACTTTTCAGCCGTTCATTCTTTGAAATGTTCTCATTAATGCTAACGGTCGATTCCATTCGAACAAAACAGACGGCGGAAGTTCGTTCCTGGCTCAATGTGATCGCAAAGTAACGAAGAATTCAATACAAATAACAAGATTGTTTACAAAGAGGGTGAACAAAGTCTAAGAATCGAAACGGTTCCCGGTCCGCGGTGTACAGATCCGCTCTTGAAAGAACGGCTTTCCTTGGACCGAGGTACGTTTATAGATTTGCTGAATCTAAGCATTAATTAAACTTGGCCCGTTACCACATCACGATTTATATGTTATGTATACTAAACGTCTATTCTATTACGTATTAAAGGCTGTGTGAATTGACTATACTTTAATAAAGACATTTAGTCGTAAATAAATAAAAATAATCATGAGGCCATATTGTGTCAAATACAAGAAATTAATTAGCTAAGTTAAAAAATAATTGTAACTTGAAGATAAATCATTGTTTAAATGCTTAAAAAAGGGATTTAATATTGTAACTGAAATTAATAAACCTGCACGTAAATTGCCTGATAAACATAATCTTTTGAATAATCTTAATCTTTTCGTTGTATAAAGCGCTGTACCAATCGTCAAAATAATTTATTGATGTCAATAAAATGTGAAACTTGATTTTTTCTCAATCTTTTAATATTTCGTTTACTTACGTCACTCTTATTTATGATCAAAAATGATTATTAAATATAATGTAATAAATGAATGCTGAATAAAATTCCTGTCGATATTTCACGTATAAAGTGGTTTCACGTGAGCTATAAAATATCTCATAACCGTTGTACAGTTCATAAGTCTGCTAGAATAAGTTTTATGACTTTATAAACGTGCATATATTATTATTCATATTATTCAATATACGTTTACCAAATTTACCTTGAATTTTCTTGGGTCCTACAGATATTTAAATGCATAAAGTTCATCATCTACTTGTCCTGGCTTATAGTAAATACAATTAAGGTTAAATGAAGTAAATAAGTATTGGTAAAAAATAACCAAGAACTAGTACATAAAGCTAACAAGGTTGTTTGTTAAGAGTTCGCGAGATCAAAGTATAAGGATCGAAGACGGAGCCAGGCTTTGGCAAAATCCAGGTGCAGCTTACAAAGAGAGCTTTCTCAAGGAATGATTGGAAAGCTCTTTCGTGTTCGTTGAAGTAACTCGTGTAGTTATTTGTTTACTTTCTTGAACGTAATATTGTTCACAATGTCATAAACAGTCATGATAAACTTACATATGCCATTAAAAATCTAATTAAACAAGAATGTTGTCATATTTTTCGTACATGCTAAACATAAACGAAGATACAAGCTTTTGAAGTGAACATAAATTGACAGCAAAACTTTGTATTACGACTTGTGAAATCCTTCCATGATTGAATTTTCGCAACTCAAAAATTCGCCCGCTCAACCCATGAACCTTCACAGATAGGAAGCCCATTAAATTCTTAAACAAATTATGAGAAGGCGAGTTGTCGACGAGTTCGCTTGATCAATCAAACTTGATTGTTATAATGACCGGCCCGCGGGCTGTTTTCGATCGGTGCAAACCACCCAAATTATAACTTTTGGGAAACCTTGGAAATTTCACGAATATCCCCATCATAATCTTTCCAATTCGACGTTAATAATGTTTGAAAACCAATTGCGATGTTGCTAAACATACAAATTAGCCGCTAGTAATCCGCATAGCGAATGCAGGTAACAGATTAAATTGGAAATGACCTATAGCTCAAAACACAACGGTGAACAGCTTGATTTAAACAATAATGTGTAGTTTATCAGATTCTTTTTATAAATAATAAACATCTGTTGATTCCCAATAAAGTTGGCAAATAAGCCAAAAATAGTAAGCGTCATAATAAATCACACGAGTCACAGTGTAGGTCACATGTTGTCTTTACGTGTTGAAACACGCAAATTCGTGTAACATTTATGAGCTATGCGTGTTATGACGTGTTTGGAATATGACGTTTAAACATAAAGTTTGTGGGTTTGTTTTGACGTCGCACGTTCCCTGTGATGCGGGGAAATGTGATTTTTTAGATGAGATTGCTCTGAGTTATTATATGATGTACCTATTATTCAATGTCTATAATGTTGACAAAATTAAGTTATTATAATTGTGTACATAACTCTTGCAAGATGGACTTAAATGTTGTTCACACAATTTTTGAAGGTAATATGATTTTGAAGGTAATATGATAAGACAAGTAATTCCTCGTCCCGTTGTCGTGTTAAATGTTGTCCTATGAGTAATCCTACTCGAAACATTAGTACCTACCCAAATTCCAAATAAGTATCATGCGAATGAGAGGAAATAAGGTTGGTCATAGACGGACCACTTCAAGCATGAATATGCTTGCGTATGTTCATATGTATCTACGTCAATATGCTCTCTATCATCAAAGCAAGTCACCATACGTTCTACGAAACCCTTATACCTGAGTAAGTTGTTCTTTGTTACTTCTACGGATTTCATCAAACAATCACGCGGGTGATCTTACATATGTCAAGTGCAAACTAAACAGTCCTATTTGGATTCAGCAATAATTTGTCTTTCATGAAACCTCGATCAAAAGGCGACCTCAGTAGCGGCGGCGGCGGCGGCCGGCTCACCGTCACAAAATACAGGATCTGTGAAGGATCACTGAGAAGCCTATTACGTAGTCGCGACACCTTCAAATATCCTTCAATAGGATGATTTATCGTCGAGAAGTGGGGACGCTGATGGGCTTCCAGCTGCGTGCTTCTTTGTACGTCTTTAGTGTGTTTCGAGTATATTTGGGAAGGGTTCGGAACGCGTTTTGTGTCCCGTTTTTCATGTTTTCACATCAGATTATTTATTTATCTTTGAACACGTTTTGCTGTGGATTAAAATTATCACACCCTAATTCTATAATGATTTTTCTAAGATTTCTCGCCCGCACTCTTTATTCAAACCTTTTTTTTAAATACATTTCTAAAATAATAATCGTATGCAATCATTTACTTAATATTAATCTCGTAGTTGGTATTTTACAAAATCTAACTTAAATCTAAAAAATGCGGCTTCAGTTGATAAAATTGATTTTGAATTTTCTAAATTACCGAATGAGATTGAAAATAGAATATCTAACGAGAGAGTAAAAATTAAATTTTAAAAGAAAACTTTTATGCGTGGGAAGGTCGCTCTTTGTTGTTAAAATATCAAGAGCTTACAGAAATTCCATTATACGCATTTTAAATTTAAGTAACATGAGCCCATTTTCTGGTCAAATAACTCAGAGCTCTCGTACCTTCGATCCAGTCGTACAACCTAATTCTTGCAACGATGAAATTCCCTCAAATACGTTATTGAATTGGTAGAATATAAATCATACATTATTCAGTATTACGTAGCAACATGTACCTTAACACGGACGGAACCACCTGTTCAGACGACTTGCGTATCATTTCTTGGAAACAGGATTTGATTGATTTAAAAGTCAGGAAGCGTTTTGCTAATGTTATGATGTATGGGGACCAGTGCTTAATTAAAAAAAAACATCTATTTTTTTAGAAAAATAAAGGTCGTTTCGGTATTTTGTATACTTATGAGAAGCTACTGTTAACTTGTAAACCATTATAGTTAACTCAAACTACGTTAATAATACAGTATTACCGGAGAATTCATTAATAAAAAACATTATTACTGTAGTAACGTTTAAAAATTCAGCTGCTTATCAATTGGGTGTTAAATTTGAAACTAGTAACAAATACAAAATTTATCGTATTAGAAGCGACAAATACATGGATATCTTAACAGTACAACGGTTCATTTTCCGTCGGCCGCGACAAGGGACCGCCCGCAATTGTTTCTCTCAATCCCTAAATAACATCGGTTTTGATCTCTGTACTGCCGCCTGTCCTTGTTTTTGTTTAAAATTACCAAATAATTGCATTTCTCTTTCAATTCAACATCCAGTTTATCTCTCACATTAATGATAGTCAAGCTTAACTAGTTAGTAAAGTTAGCGTCACTAATATCACTCGTTTATTTCACTACTTGTTTATGTTAGTCATTTGAGGTTTATGTACCTAATCATAAGGTTTATTACGTTATGTCTGGAACGATGATATTTTACTAAAGTCACTAGCTATTTCGAGAGGAATTTAAATTCTAGATGCATAACTTGTGAACAATGTGAACATCCCGAAATCAAACTATTGGATTCTGTAAAAGAGATAGAGGTAGAGTATTAAATCAAGTATGAAATAGTTACAGTCGTGTATGAAATAAATATTCGGCAAATTTCGTAATACAATGTTCATGTTACTCATTATGTCAAACAAGAGACAATACACTCATCAACTGTCTGTCTACAGCAGTGTCAGTACTGAACCTGTACGTATTGTTCTTAAAAATCCAAAAAAGAAAACTTGATGTGCTTAAGTGTATTATTGATACGTACATAATAAAAAAAATTAAATTGAAATTTTGAATGTTTAAAAAGGGGTCCATAGTCGAACCCTTCACATATTAACATATAGATTTTCCAGAGCTATTTACCTATTATAACGGTCGTTATAAGCGCAATTTTATTCTCCCGCCCGACAGAATGCGGAGGAGTTTTGTTCAATAAGTTCGCTCCGACAACGAGGTACTCCGGCGAGTCGCGAGCGAATAGCGTCGCACGCTCCATCCGGGTCAAGGAGTACGAAGATAAAGCAAATTGCATTTGTGCCTTAAAATAAACGGTCCCGGCAGCCGGCAGCGGCAGCCGGCGACAAACACTCCACTCTATTGCCGCTTCTTATTGAAAACCTATCTATTATACAACAACACTTCGTTCAAGTGTTTTATATATTGTTCGAAGATGTTGCAGTGTTGCTGCATTTATTTTCATGTTGAGGCTGGAATGTCCAATGTTTTGTTTACGTGTTGAATTCATTGGAGTAAGTTCAGTTAAGTTCTCGGGACATAATGTATAACAATTGTTAATTAAAATATTTTCTGAAAAGTCCCTCTTTTCATTAATAAAATCTGTTGTACCCTTTAATATAACCGGGCATGAAACCCATTTGTTAGAGTCCCTTTATTAAATATTTGCCCAAAGAATCCTAAAATATCCACGCATTGACCCGAAAATAAATCACTGGATAAATTGGGGCATGAATCAAATAATACCAGCGGAGCACCTGTGAATTAAATCGGAAAATTTGCGAGAGACAAAAACTCATAACGCGACTAAGGACGAGCTACAAGATTTATTTAACTTCGGAAAGCCTATATTTATTTTGGGACATCGCCTGATATTGAATTTTCATCATATTGTCAACTACATTTTGCCAACGACTTGACTGCGTAGGCGACGGCTGAGCGTGGGGTGTTTTTACCTGACTGCACTTCAAGAAGGGGAATGTTTTTCAAGTGTTTATATGGAGGTATACATATAAGAAAGAAAACCATTTATTCAGGAAATAAGGAGTGTTATAAAACTTACAACTAAGAGAAACTTTTAATTAATATGGAGATATATTTTATATCCACATCCCAGATAGCTTGAAGGATGATGAGGTGTCATTTTAACCGTCTCCACTGTGGAAGGGACATGAATTATATTTTATAAATATAACAACCCCCCTTATTTTTTTTTCATTGTACTTAAAGGTGCAAGCATGCCTATTTTAAAGATTGACAAGATATTATAAAGGAGATACAATATTTTTATTCCATATCAGTACTATTGTGGCTTTTAGGTTTCTGTACTCGTTTTCCGTTGTTTACTGCACAGCCTCGTAGTAGGTATGTCTGCTGTGAGCTTAGAGTAAGTGAGGTTCAAGTAACGAACACAGTCGGTGGGAAACGACTGACCACCGAGGCAATATAACTAGATGAGAATTGTTCTGGTTGCAACGTAAAGTTGAACTTGTAATACTGTTGACGAGCGATCGGTCAGAGCACAAGGATGGTATCCGTCGCCGTGCGCTCGCGGCATTGAATCACTGATATGCATACCATATTGCTAGGCATAGATTACTTCGTTATGCATAGTGGTGGGTTCGCAGTAGAGAATACACATGCCGTGTTTTTATTCAGTCTAAAAATAGATGACGTTATTTCACGTATGGTTTCTCAAAGGAATATCATTTTTCAAACTTTGTTATTTGTCACTCTCGGACCAAATTTCAAACTTTCCCTGAAAATACTCTTCTATAATCAAAGAAAATTCTGGTTATATGGGACAAAGAAAGGGTGAGGTAAATACGCCGGTTAATAAAAGAACTAGAAATAGATTCTCAAACAAAAATAATTACTAAGAAATATATTCAAACAGAGTACCTAAAATAGTGGAGCCCAAAATATAATCTAAGATTCTCATGTTCCTGCTCGTACAAATACGAGTAGATACATGAAATTTACGCAGTCCTTCTGAGTAAGATATCAAACATTTAAATACACACTCTCTATCTGGACGTGCTGAGATACCGGTTATAAAGGGATAAGGAACAGGAGCCGACGCTATAAAACATTATGCGAACGGACAGCACTAAACTCTGGTGCGCTATGTAAACGACGAAAAGACACCAAGAATATATCTCACGTCCAGAATATATCTCGTCAAAATCATTTAAAGCGACATCCATTGCTGGCTCGCCAACGCACTCGTTTAGACGTCGCATGCTCGAGCGTCGCTGTAAATCGAGTGGACGGTTTAAACCGTAGTTATAATTTACGAGGTGCGAGCCAACGTCCCAGTGGAGAAATTTATTCATGGCGGTAATAAAATCTGTCGTGGCACGGTCCCGGAGCTCGGACCGGCCAGGTTAATTCCTTTTTGGAATTCGCACAAGATACGACTTGGCAAGCTTACTCTTTATGTAATAAAGTAAAGGCTGGCGTCGGCGGCGTCGTAGCCTGCATCGACCTTAGCATAAAATAATGTAGAAAATGTTCCCGCTCATAGTTAACTTGTTTCGTCGGTGTGTTGACTCGTGGCATTTATAAACTGTATCAACATAATGGAATTCACTTAGATAATAGCCTCTGACGACGTTCGTTTACTACGTACTGGAGAAACTCGGACTAAGTGGATACAGAATTTTTTATGAGAAACATTTATACTCACTTCGTCATTGTACAATGTACGTAACGAGTGGGACGAGAATATTTTAACAATTGCGAATTGTGTAAGTGTTTTATGTGAATAATTAAAGGTGCGTCTATTATCTAGCTAAAAGAGTTTCCTTGTAAAGACTCGCGACGGGACTTTATGATTCATGAAAATACAAGTTTTTATCATTATCCTCAACTTTGGACAAAATGAAAATTACTAATGTTAGTTTGTCACAGCTTGTTTTCTATTTATGACTTAGAAACATCGAAAACTATATTTGTTACAAGTCACTAGTTATTGGTCAAGGACGACAAACGTTGTAAAAGTATTTTTGTGGATGAAATTTTAGCTACTACAATGGAATATTACAACGTAGGTCAATACTTGCGACGCAATTAGAAGTTTTATAATTATTAAGAAACTGTACTAAAAGAAATTATTATTATTACTATACCCTTACTTTACACTAATAATTAACCTTTGAACTGTTTACAACTGTTTTACTATTTATTTTGAACTGAGGATTAAAATAAAAAAATACTAACCAAAATTAAATAATGCTCTAAAATATGACATTCTCTTTTCTTAGCTATGTAAGGAATCATTCAATCTCTAATTATTATGTATTAATTATACATTATTATTTATTATTATATATCACAGTATTAATTATATATTATTAAAATATGCAAAAATTTAGTAACTGTGAATAACATATCTCTAGAAAGTTAGTCTGAAATCCGTAAAATCACACAAGTTTTGTGCCCTGACCGACAAACCTATCAAAATATAAACAGAACATTACAAATGGACTTTTCCGGACTGACAGCTAGCTGTAGTGCAGTCGCATGTTATGTCGGTTGGTTTTGACCCGAGCGTTTGAATATGAAATGGTATGAAACTAAGCCCTGCTGCAAATGCCCGGACTCCACTCGTTCACGAAGCTGTGCGAGTGTGGCACTGACTGATATTGGTTGAGACGCGCGAATCAGGAATCATATCGCGCAGTATCTTAAATGAATTCGACTGTTAGTGTAGTGTACAGGTTTAAATAATGTTGCCAATAATACAACAAGCGGTTAGGCTTAATACATAAACTGCTAGCGAGGTATCAAGCAACAGAAACACGTTAGCGGGTATCGTGCTTCGCCGACATCTTACTCACAAGTGCGTTTAAATTCACCATTGATTTATTTTTACGTACTCGTCTATACACTACAGCTAGTTAGTAGCATGTGCGATCATGATAATTAATGGTAGGTGTGTGATTGTCTCTAGGAGGGGAGGATGCGTCGTTGGCGGCGGTGGCGCGCGCGCGGCACGTGATCTCGCGCGACAGCATGGCGCCCCATGTGGCGCTCTTCCTGCTGCTCTGCCTCGTGCGCTGCGACACCAAGACCGTGATGCAGGACAAGCTCTGTGAGTACTCTTTACCTTGGAACCTGTATACGGGTTTAACTACCTTAAAAGCAGGGGTGGCAACGATGGATGATTGCGGCCTGTTGAACTCTCATATAGTGTTAACTTAAAATTCTTCAAAGCCAGTACTGGGGTAGCAGTTTATTTAAACAATGTTTTCCAGTATTACGTTATTTGCGTGTTTTATTTTAATGATGATGATGATGTTTAATTTTGTGTGTTCTCTATGTGTGTAAAGTGCCGCCCGCAGGAGTAAACTATTGCCTAAATTCCCGTAGGTATTCCTAAATGCATTGTTCGAGCTGAATCATACTCGGATAACGAAGTACAGGACTCCTATAAATTTTATGACCCCGTCTTACGCTGTCTCAATTGAAGTATATTTCACTGTATTTCTCGTCGATTTATTATGTAACATTACAAATAGACCCGTCGTAGAAACGGTCGAACAGTGTATATCTCGTTCAGTTTAACGTTCATGGACCCTTATGAATATTTTAAATAAACAATCTGTGCAATATCGCAGTGGCAGTGCGCCAAGAATTGGCTCACACGCCGCTCGCGCTGGCTCCACGATCGTATGTCACCATTCTTCCCGGATAATCAGTTTTTAAGCGAACTGGGGACCAGCTTTATACTACGCTGAACAAGTTACAGAGCGGCTGTCCAATATGCTCGCTTTATTTATAGGAACGAAGCGGCGAGCGGTAGGAAGAGTCTTCTGTTCTCGTGAACTTTACTGATCGTTGCCGTGATGCCATGATGCTGTTTTCCTGCACTGCGTTACTGCACGTAATAAATTGAAAATAGCTACGTTCAACAACTAATAAAACGTTTAACTTTTGCTACTGTTATTATAAAGGTATCTGAGATCAGTAGAGCGTTAGTTACGAGTGTTACTACAATGTTTATGTAATTAATGGCGAAAATACGCTTTGTAAAATAACTTGCTGTTGAATTTAATTCAGAAGTTGAAAATAACATTATCTTTTTAACTAATTTTAACAGAAATTACGGTTAGTTATTACTAAAATTATGTTAACGTACTGCGTTCATAAAAAACAGCATGTTCAAGTTTGGTTAACCTATAAATTTACAAATAAATCACCGCCAGTTTTTCATTTTTTCGTACTAAATATTTCTATCAATTAGCCTTATACAAATTGTTTTGAGGGATTAAAAAGTGGAGCATGCAGGTTTGGGTTAAAAGTAGTTGAAAGCTATAAAAAGGCGCGGCCGGAGACGGTTCCGTGCGAGCGATCAAAGCTTGTGGACTATTACACAGCGGTGGGGTGGCCATGACAGAGATAATGTGAGGACAAGTCCTTAAATTAGGTATTTATTAACGTTGCTTCTATTACTTAAAAAAAAGGATACAAAACTCCAAGTCACCATTTTCAAAACTTATGGCGTCGTCTATAATTACAGCTTGAAACAGTTTACTCATTATATTTGACATTTATTACAGGTTTTATTAAAAGATGTAACTGTAGTCAAAACATTACTCAATAATTAACATAATACTACCCGTGTTGCCATCTAGTACACAAGCAGAAACACTGTATAGTGTTTCCTTTCTCATTTTTTTCAAGGTAATTTGTGTGTCTGTCTCTATTTACTGTTGCTTTATTGTTTTCAAATTACATCAATGTTAGTTTTCACTTCAAAAATATATATTATAAAGTTTTACATCACCAAAACAGTACGTCTGAGTTTAGTAATACAATAAATTAATCTGTGTGATGTAGAAACAGAGATATTCATATACCCAAACAGTCATTCACAACAAAATAAAATGTAATCGGGTACTGTGGATCATCTGTTTCATTCAATGCGGCATCTACCGCAAAAACAAATTGAGATAAATCGTTCAAACTCATCAATCAGACCGTGATTGATCTAAAACAAATGGTAAGTAAAACTTGCAAACTGATAGAAAATAATAACTTATGTGAACGGGTGTTGTGTTCAGTTTTTCGATTCACACAAAAACGTCGCTGTTAAAAAATATATGAATTTCATCTGCTTCCTTTTACCCATTAATTAATCAAGTTCTGATAATAATATCCTTCATCATTTTTATAACTTACCGCATTAACTGACTCTTCTTAGCATTATAAACTACCAATAAATTGTAATCATGTAATAAATATGATTGTCAATCTAGTGAAAATACAGAAGTTATTACTTAACAGGATAAAAAATGACTATTGTCATCATGATTACAACAATAAAAAAATAGTTGATAGTCCATCATTATCTAAAGCTTGCATTTAACATGGTGACCCCATCCTCACGAGTATCGGTATAATAATGAAATAGCCCCGTCCGCCAGCATTTCGAGCATGTCAAGGCGAACAAAACATGGAGTGGCTCTATAATAAACCATGAGCCGGGTTCATTCGTGCAACTGGCTTGTGCGGTGCGCCTCTCCAAGATGCTTTGGCGGAATGAAATTGTAAGCTGCGGGTAAAGTAAACAATGTAAAGGCAGTAATTAGCCACGGTTATTGATCCGTACGAAACCTTAGGCGCATTAGACTAATGCCTTTTATTAAAGTCAGCCAAATGTCGAACAATATATTATTTTTTTTCCGGAAATTTCACATTTTGCTCCTTAATCTTTTGCATCAGTCTGTAAATCAAAAATTTGAAGTAAATAAAGTAGGTATTTATACAAAGTTGTTGAATGTAGTGTTTATATTTAGTTAAAACATTAAAGAATAAATACTAGTAATTTATCAGCATACGTGTTCAAAGAAACAAGATGTTATAAATATATTGCAAAAGCAACACGTTCGCAATTTTCATGGCTAGCAAAAACATTCCTTGTACAAATTTTACGAGTCATTCTGTATCATTATAATAAATGATATACTCACTAAACAGACGGCGGTTTCAAGAGGTTTATGGCTTAAAATTTTTTAAAGTTGAATTACCATTGTGAATGTCTGTTTTTATTACGTCTAAATGCGTTTCGAGCAGTTACTCGATCGTTTTACGAGCTTCGCGGCCACGCTCGGGGATTTACAGCCGTGTTCTCACGAATTTTCAATATTCTTCATCAATTTTACGTGAAGTGTGTACCGAGTGAGTTAACTGTGCACACTGGCAATCCTTACATGACATTTGCTTCTTTTATTTCGACAAATAAAGGGACGAAGCTCGATTTATACTTGTCTGTTAACT
>LGAG01000867.1:29894-62426 GCA_001278395.1 Lerema accius | reverse complement strand
TGTAAGCGAATGAAATCCAGCACAAAAGCTAGACCATAACGTTACATAAAGTATTTCAACAGTTCTCGCTTTTGTATTTTTTATGCAACTGTATAAGATATTAGTATTAAATAAATGAATTAAAAATGAAGTCAGGGTCAAATTGGATTAAAAGAATATATTGACTTAATACAATTTTTATTTACATAAAATATTAAACGTCATAGATTAAAATACAGCTCGAGGTTGTTAAACTACGTTGCACAAGAGTAGAGAGTGATAAATATTACTCCTAGCTATATTTTATAGGTCAACGGGTCCGACCCACATTCTGAAATATCATTGTGCATGAAATAATCTTACTGAAAATAATATCAACAAACTCGATCTATCAAAAGCTTCTCCATTCATTGTCGTATCTGAAGAATGTAACACCAAAAGTTTGCATTTAAATTAGACATACTTACAGATATCTAAATTATATTTAAATAACATGAGTAGTCCCTATACTACCGTATTATTTTGTTTTTCGGGAAAACGTTCATAATATGTATGCCCACTTTGTACACTGACAAACAAATATATTATCTATTATCAAATATATTATCTGTGATTAATAATACTATGAAGTGCCTATAAGTTAGTATTAGTAGTAATATTATTTTAATTTGTTTGAGAGTTAACCTTGACGTGACTCCTTAGGTCACTAAAAGTCATTTGATGTGATTCGTAGTCTGAAAGCATCACACAGTTCACATCAGGCTGTAAAAATCGAAATGGTCTGAACATTGTACTGAAATTCGACAATATTACCTAAAAAAATGCGTAATAGCTTTAAGAGATGTTAGCGAGTTATTCGTATATTATGTTGAAGCAATATCACGGTGTACCGATATCCAATCATACTTAGTGTAGTGATGACGTTGGCCTAATCCCGAGGGTACATTCGTCGATTCCATTAATGACTGATCGCTGCTTTATTTATGGAAATATATTTATGCATGACTAAATGTTTTTAGAAACTATCTACTAGAAGTAGGGCAGTATAGAAGTAAAGTATCAGATAATTATCATCAGGAATGAATAGTCATTTAGTCTATTGTGTAACATAATGAGTTATGGTCAAATTTCAATCACAGACAAGGTCTCTATAATATGTTAATATCAATATTTTAATTACATAATTTCGTTTTGTCATTAACCTGCAAACTTCAACCCTATACTGCTCGCTTAATTGATATTTCTACAACGTAGTGCAACAAAATCCAAAAATATCGCAAACTCGTGCTGATACGTACAATAATGTGCCGTTTTGAAAATCATTTCGACTACAATTTCGCAATAATTCAGCTGTTGTGTTCAGAATTCCCGGATGATGAGCTCGGAAATAACGCGCGCGGAATTTGTCATCCATTATGCATATTGTAGCGTTCGCTCGCGGAATCAAAGCCGTCATAATAACACTGTATGTCTCACTATTTGCTAGTGAGTTCAAACATTTTAAAAAGTGCTACGACAGTTTTATTACGTTAAATTAGTGACGCTATACGGATGTTTACGTTTGTAAAATGAAATAATGTAATTTTCTTTACCTACTGATAGAGGCTTATCACAGATGTCCATGATCAGCATTGTATGTTGGCATTGCAAGCTCTTGTGCTATTCTCATTAGACTTAAAAAAAGTTGCAACATAAATTAATCTGCAGTATCTCAAACAACTAAGTGTGAGTTTTATAACCTCTCATAATAAATCAATGAAGCTATTAATTGTTAGCGCCTGTCATAGGATCAAATGGATTACAAGTAATGGCTACCAGCAATTATAGTCCCCGCTTTGTTGTAATCGTTTGCAATCAAGAAGCACGAAGTATGGGCTTTTGAGGCGTTTTGTTTAATTAATTAACAAATGGACGGAGTAAAGCGGGCTTAGCAATCAGAGATTAATAATGGATTTTGAACGGTAGCGAGGATTAACCGGTTGTAAGAAATTATAATTCACGATCAATTTAACAAACAGATTAAGTAAGATGTTTCGTAAATAACGTAGAAATGCAGAAATTATAATTGTACAGCTGTAGTCATATCTCTTCGGCAACTAAGTCCATTTGCATTGTAGCAAAGATTTTTTTTACATTTTTTATAACATTACTTTCTGCATGTGAAGCTGTGGTTGATTAAATAACTGAATAAAATAGTAAATTATCATTTACACTGTAACATGATACAAATGGATCGCTTGAGTAACCAGCGCCGGCCGAGCGCCGCGCCACCTCGCGGAATGTGACGGATAATAGAAAGATAACCATCCCTTTTCCGGGTCAAATATAACACGTCGTTTTCCCCTTAAACTAAAAGGCACCTTGGGACCAATAAAATACTGGTATTTGATATAAAACACAATTTACCCATTTTTATTTCATGCCATAAATTTAGGAAAATAGATAAGATGTAAGATAATTGTAATGTAAGAAAGAAGGAATGAATATTCTTTTACGATTTGTTTCTTGGTGGTAGAAAAGTGCACTCATGCATAGACCGTGTGAAACTAAAAAAAACAAGCGCTTATAAAAAATACAACAAATAAAATTTATATGTTAGTAGACATGAAAAAGCATTTGCTGAAATTAGGGCCCTGGAATAGCATTCAGAAATGTGCCCAACAAACGCTGAACTAAAGAGAGAAACACAATTTGCACGAACAAATTAAAGTTGGCTCCAAGCTTTGTCTTTGGAAATGGAAAAACTAAACTAAGATTTGCCTGAAATCTCGCCGTCGCCGAACGCCTAACGAAATTGCATTGTGATTGCACTTCACTGCACGCGGTTGGACACGATCATTTGATATTATTACCTTTTATTACAGGAGAAATGGAATTTTATAAGGTTTCCAGTCTGCTTCACTCAGGGAAATCATATTATGGTCTTAGATGTATTAACCTCCCGTGAGCGTCTCCATTTATTACATTTGATACTGATAACGTTTAAATAACTAAGTGTAGCATTAAGGCTGAAAATCTTTTCTTTTTAAGGGTATTAGTTAGAAACGTTTATAAACAATCGTACTACTGATTGATGGTGGAACTTGAGACACATGACAGTCTTCTATTATCGGGGGAATATTATAGCTTACACTCGAGTGAGTACCCGTTCATGAGGCGAGTTGCATTGCCTAGCATCATCGCATCGTAAAGATTTCCATGCGGTATTGGCAACATGGATGCTGCCTAATGCTGCGTTGCCATGATTACTCACTACTTTGCATCATAACATTGTAGCGTTGGTCAGCGACCGTGTCGCAAGTCCCGCAACGAATCTTTGCGGGGTCACAACGCTAGCAAAGCAACGCGGTATGTGATGACGTTCTAACCATGCTTCGGCAGACACGTTGAGGGGTTGGATGTACTGAACTATAGGGTCAAATGGTTTTAGCTGATTTAAATCAACTCTTAACAGCATGTAGTATTTGGTTTGGGCACGACACCTTCAAATAACCACATGGGAAACTATAGGTAATTCACCACATTTGTGTGTTAAAAAAATCTCTGATATTTTTATGAAGCGCTATTATTATACACATTATACAAGATATTTGTAACGAATATTTTTTTTTACATAAATTAACAACTTAGGCAAATAAAAAGTCTTTGCGGCATAACAAACTACTCAAAAAAGAGGTAATCTTAAGACCATGTTTTATCAATATAAAAAACCGCACACACCGTGATACATACGAAAAAATATAGAGCTCACCAAATAAAAAATATCACCAAAAACACAAATTGTGTTGTGGATTTTGCACCCTGTTTTACCCTTAAATTGTTATTGTGACAAATATTATCCTGCTAGTGACAGTGGACCGGGGTGATGCCAATTTAAATTCGTAACCACTTTATTTCTATTTCGTGCTACTTTTATGTTGGTCGATCGGATTTTCATAGTAAACATTATTTATTATCCTATGCTCTTTAAAAATTTTTTAGTGAGTGCTCAAATTTTTGAACATGTTTTTGAACTAGTGTACCGTGTTCTGAAACGATAATCAAGTTATTTTTTATGTCAAGTTTTATAAGTTGTGTTAGAACTTTGCTGCTGCAAGAAGTTTTTAATAGTCAGTCAATGTAATTCACTCGCATTGTTCACATCGAAATATCCCGAAACTAACGTCATCGCGTTAACAGTTAATCCTTCTATCAAACTGAAGAACAGAAATAGAACAGAATTAGCTCCAGGCTCAACGTCAACTGACTATAAAGAGAGCCACGTTCTACAATAGTACAGAGTCGCTTGTCCGTATGTCACGCTCCTTACATTGTTGGGCGTGAGCATTTAATGTGGGTGAACAATTAATTTAATTCGCCAGTAACGTTCCACCGTATTTATGCCAATTTAAATCCTCTTTAATTTTGCTTTCATTTCGCGCTTATAATATCACCTGGTTGTTTACTGTTTGTTTCCAGTTGAGACCTTTTCGGATTTAATGTTTTCTGAACAAATTTTTGTGCATTTTATTCGTACAAAATAATTTTATCATATCGCATTATTTAACTTCGTGTTAAATTCCCATCGCATGATTTAATGTCATAGACTGTCTGTCTGTGAAGCTATCTTTTATTATTAGGGAAATAATCACGAATACACAAAACGTGATATATAAAACATTTTTGGCATTGAAAGAAAGGAAACACTAAAAGTCAAAATTATATTATCTCGTTATGTAACTAAAACAGCATAAAGTAGATAGATAGAGAACAGGTGTGAACACTCCCACGATTTAGGTATAATAATAACTGCACGGAGTGAATGTTAAGAAAATACTGGGACTATATCAAAGTAATTTCGAGTCTGACGTTTCGACCTCAGACGCAATCTGCTAAAGCACACAAGACACGGATTTAAAAAATGAGTGCGCACTCTGTATTTTAAATTCAAGATCTTGTTGAATCCTGTGACGTCACGGAGCTCGTCTAATGCACCGGGGCCGCGGAGATCGGTTCTCCTTTGACTCGACGGATTACCAGCTCGGTTTCTAGTCAAGCTATTTGTGACCTACGTATATTTTGTCTTTTGTTTGGTTCTTTATTACCAGACACCATAACGTACAATAAGACTCATAATTTAAAATTTATTGACGTCAATTGAATAGAAAAGATTTTCAATATTTGATCATCTGATTAACTTACTTTAATGTAATATGTCCGATATGTGCGTGATTATTATACACCATTTTGAAAAATTATACGTTACAAATACGAATCAAACCCCGTTGCATAAGACCGCCGTTCAATCCACTGCGTTATCTAGTACAAAAGATGATTTCTCTGCGATAATGAAGATAACTTAATTAGACTCAAAGCACTCGGCATCTCTCCACTCCGAGTCCCTCGTGCATAGCAAGTATTATAAAATGCTGCGCAAAACGTTATCTGTTTTAAAATTAAAGTCGTTATAGTGTGATGTCGCTTTAAAATTTCCATTGAGTGGGTCTCAAAGCTTTCATAACGCCATAACAACGCTGCGAACTGAATTTTCACGAAAATGCCTCGCGGAATATAGTCGAAGTTTTGTGGATGAAACCGGAACGTCCTTGTTGATGGCAACAGTAGTGCAATCAGTTAATACACAAATAGTTCAAATTACGGTGTGTATAGTTCAGTATATTTCATGTTTCACTATACTATGTTGTAGATTATCTAATAATGTATTTATGCTGTTAGGTAATAAACTGTTGAAAACTAAAATACATTTACTATAGACCTGTTTACACGTATATTATGACACATAATCACAATAACAAAAGAACGGGGAATAAATAATAAATAGTGTTTGGGTAATAAAAGATAGGGCCACATGAATAGGGATGGACAGATGGCTGAACAATATCGAGTAATATGGGGACATTGGGACAGCGGGACGAGGGCACGGCGGGACGGCGCGGCGGCGGGACGGTGGCACGGCGGGACGGGACGGCCACAAACATGTAAACAGGCTTATTGTTATGGAAATAGATGTGTCGTAATATTATGAGACGGAGCAGAAACAGTGATTTATTTTCATGTTCCGAAGCCGACCTAATTATGAAACTATTACGCGTTTGTTTTCGTAGCAAAGGCCCTTGTTGGATTTATGCACCGGTAATACGTAGAAGCAATAAGTACTCTACATTTTTTACTTGTTGTTTTATGTGTTAGCATTAGAGAGAATTCTTTCAAGTGGCTTCGTTAACTGTCGGTATTTGAATGTCACATCAATTTACTGAACTAATGATAATGAACGTACCCACAAGCGAAGCCTCTGCATGGCTAACAGCATATCCAATGGAGATGGATGGTGCAATTCGAATTCACACAGACACCGCGAGTATCCGCAGGTACTTGTTGGAGATTGATAGTGTACAGGAATCGAATTCCAAATAGTAGCTCAATTCGCTAACAAAGGAGCACGACACGGCCCGCTAACAGCCGTGAAGCAATGTGAGGCCGACTGGCCAAGTGCATGAGCGAAGCGAGTTTAGCAAGAGCACAAATGTTGCCAATAGTTGTGACAATCATATTGTGTAAGTTCAAAATATTGACTCGTTGGCCCCACTCAGGGTAGAAGTACCCTGATTAATGGATGTCAAATAAAATTATGTTTGAGGATATTTTAGTAAATTTATAAGAAGAATTTGATGTTCAATACCTTAAGACAATTTAGTTTCAGAAATATTTTAATCGATTCTTGAATGTCGGCATAACTTTTCCTCGTGTTTCTATTGTAATATTGCCGTTTAGGATTCATTGCAAATAATATTTTCATCTGTTAAGCGCTCTGGTCTTGTAAATTGAAGCGTTGCGTTTGGTCAGTGTCGCTTTAACGCCACAGCGCTCTGTGGGATAATTAAACCGTAGCGACAAAATGACCCCGGTTTGATTTGAACGCTGTGCAGGAAACTCGGCGTATAGCTGCCACACCTATCTATTACGGAGGTTCACTCAATGACGAGTTAACTTAATTTGAGAGGATGGACCTTTGACTATTCTGTTGGGCCGGGACGCCACTGTACGTGCTAATTCTATGGAAGCTTTGACCAAGTTAGTATTTGGTTTTAGTATTCACGACCCCTCCTTTCATGCTCTTTGTTTATAGGATTGTAGTCATTGACTTACATAAGGACCGGGCTAAAAGTAGTTCTCAATAGTATAAAGTCATCCATTGACCGAATGACAGTGTCTGTTTACAGCTACTTTTAGATTGTACGATGATTTTCTTGCTTATTTTCTTTTTGTTGTTATATTGGTAATAAATAATCTCATACAACATAATCGAAGAAGAATAAGAAATTAAGGCGGAGTTAACTTAGCATCATAGGGAGAATAAATGAAGAACAATTCAGAAGAGAGTAGATCCTATGCTAAACCTAGACTAGCTGACACAGAGTACGCAACACACAGAGCATACCATCTGGCATAATCTAACTGAATCTAAAAACAGAACACTAGAGTATTTTTTGTAAATTATTACAAACTGCGAATAGAACTAGCAGCTGTGTGCGAATGTTCTAAAGAATGCGGAATTTAGAATAACAAGGCCCTGATGTTCATGAGAAATAACATTATGAATATTGTATGTGGTGGCCGCTATAAGGAGGCGCTCGTGGGAATGTTTTCGTAGTAAACTACAGAACAGAGCAAACATTACAAACGATTTTTTGCCTCCGAAGATAGCTCGGTACAGATTTCTCGATTCCGGTTTTTGTTTGTTTTCCTCATTGTAATATCTTATGTGTAAAGTTTTGTACTTGAAGCTTGACTCGGCATAATAATGAAACTATACTTCGAACCCCTTTTTTAAAACGAATGCAGGCAAGTACGAGTTTAAGATTTGGCACTGTTATATTTTAGTTTGGCATGGTGAAGAAGTGCAAAAAGTTAAATTTACTGTTAACTTCTATTGACCATCAAGATTGGTGTCTGCTTTTTGTTAAGTGCTAAGGGTGAAATTTAGTTTATTAAACATAAAATCAAGTCTAACGTCCTCATTCCAGCTGTCAGTTAACATTCGCGATCGATCTCTGCCCCAGCACCACGATAACTAACAATCACTATTCACGTTACTACCATTACTGCCATGAGCAAAAGGTCTACAGATAACAAATAGTAATCGCTCCTTATAACAAAAGCATTAAAATACACCGTATTAAGTTTCACATAAAGATTATTTTTGGATAGCAATATCTTAACTAGAAGGGTTCACTATCTACATGAATCTGCCCGAGTGATAACTTATTTGCTTTTTCACATAATATAAGCGGTGAAGCTAGAAATAATAGGATAGGGTTTCATGTTTAACTATATTATTCTTGTAGCCGTAACTTGCACGATATTAGTGTTGTTTATATGTTAGAAGGTGAAAACTTTGAGGGAGGGGGATGGAGGGAAGGGTAGGTTTACACCTGGAAATTATTACAGTACTCTCCAGCAAGTTGTTTTAGCTATTTTCTTAATCATTTTGTCCATCTTACAACTTAAAATTAACGTAATCTATTTTTGTATCTTGATATGTTATAAAATTTTTAAGAAAATATGTTTTGTCGTTGATAGGAAAAAGTAAAAGAAACTCCCATGTGACATATTTATAAATTCTTGAATTTGGATTAATTAAATATCCGATGTACTAACTTGTCTCATGCTTAAAAATAACGAGAATTTCACGGCAAAATAGATAGAGTTAATGAAAATAATAATGGTACTAAATTTATAAAGCACTCAATGTAAAGTTACTAGCAAAATCCAGTTTTGAGAGATGCCATTACACAATAAAATGTAGGAAGTGGTTGTGGCTGATAACCGAACTGGAAATAATTTAAGCCCAATACCGTTAGATTTATAACGCCATATTTAACCCGCAGATAATCCTCAGTATGATAATCACGTGATATTAATAAATCGGCGAGTGTACGCAGATGTGATACAGGGATGTGTTTGTATCATAATATATGCGTGGTCACGCTACTGATATTGTACTTTAAACGGTTTTACAAACGGCCGTTACACTTACACGAGCAAAAATAGGCTTTCGTACACAAAGAATAACGTCGAAGGCGGAAGCAAATCGACCGTTGCCAAACGGTAGCTGCATTGCCGCAGTCGACAACGAAGCAAGCTTTTCAATATGGCACAATGCGATAATTATTAGAGCAAGCCCCGGTGGAAACTTTTTCGTTTTACTTAAACGTTATTTATTGTGAGCGTTGAACTAAAACTGCGAAGATATTGTGGGTTTGTGTGTCAGAAACTAAACGTTGCGTAAAAACTATAAAAATACCTTTTAGATCTAGTTTTGTATTAAAAAAGAAAATTACAGATTAAAAGATAATATTAGTACATGCACCGTGTATCACAATCTCAGTAGATTGTATTTTTATCAATTCCATAATTTTTGTTACATAGGTAGTTCTGGAATATTTTAATCGTAGCACTTTTTTTTACACATTTTATAAGTGTGTGTTAGGTATGTCTATATGGCTGGTAGTATGTGTACAGTTACTTAAACAACATTAGACTAGCACAATGTCTTATTCTACCTACTACCCACTGTTGCATACATTATGGTGAATATTGAAAAGTCAAGTGTTGTATGTTAGAACGTTACAGTTCTGCGACGAACGTCAGATGCCACTCTTCGAGGTATTCCTATTAAGGCATTCCCGACGAGCTCACAATATTTTGTATTCGACTTACTTGCACATTGAAATATATCGACGATCCAACAATATCATCCGTAGTTACTTTACTTTGAGTCTTCTTGACGTGTCTTTCGAATTATGGAAGCGCTCAAGAATCTGCTAATGTTATTCCAATGCTGTACGCTACGTCCAACCACGCCCTTTGTTGCTCTATATTGGGCTATGGTAATAGGCCATAATTATATCAGAGTCCTTGGATTATCGAGCTTCACTCGATGTATCTATTCACCAAATGATTGAAACACTATATGAAAATAGAGGAACAATTCACAGGTGTAAATATTTGATGGTAGATGTTGACAAGGTGCTTTATATGCGTGCTTCAATCCCGAACCACGTGATATATGAGGTGGATTTGCAAGCGTAGCTAGGGAGTAGGGAGCTATCATAAAGTGGCTGTATTAAAATGAGTGCACGGGTTCCTGGCGAAGATTATGTCAAGGGGATGCTCTGCGTATTTTCCTGGAAAATATTTAAATTCTACTTGTCATATTGTTGCTGCGGGAGTTTTGTTTGAAAAATATAATAATGCAAGTGATTGGTGCGTCATACAGGACGCCTTATGTGGGGCTATAAAAATTCCATTATAGTCATTGATTATTAAAAATTGTAAAATGACAACATGAACTACTTATAGATCTTTTTTAAATACTGTTTTATTTTTATTAACACTTAATTCAACATTTTCAGTGTTTTTTTGTAATAAAGAAAAAACACGTGGGTTTAAAGACAACTACTTGACAAGAGATTATTTTACGTATTTCACACCTGATAATAGCGAAGCTATTATGCATTTTATATCAACATTATGCATTTTACATTAAAAGGTAATAAAAATTCTCCGTGAATATTCCTTAATACGTAAATCAAGTAGTAACCCACATAAATTTCCCTAAACGACTCCGTAACGCTATGGATTAGCCTCAGATCATTGAATGTCCCTTAATGCTTCCATTTTCGACATGCAGAAAAGATTAACCCTAATGACCCAGATTATCTGTTCTACCTCCCCGTTATGTTCTAGATCAAACACTCCATTACCTTCACCGAGTTCAACATCTGATGTTATCAACAAATGCTTGGGAAATCAAACACGCTAAAACCGCCTCGTCGAAAATGTTTTCTTTTGATAATTTTAAGACATTTATAAAATTATTTTACTGCTATTATTTTATATCTACAACGCTTTCGATGTTTAATCGTTTCGTAAAGGTCGACTGACACGGAATACTTGTAGCGTTAAGCTCACCTTTTCTACCATTTAAAGGATATAAGTCAATAAAGTTATAAATAATATAAGGGAACATGTTTTCCTCTGCGGGGTTCCTGCCGTCTATTATTGGATAATATTCCGTTACTTGGTGTATGTTAAAATAATGCCATAGGAGCAAGCGACCATACCGACCACTCGTGTCTACTCTCTAAAGTAGTTGAGACTTAAAACAAACGACGACATCAATAGATAAATAAATACTGTCTTACTATAAGTTATTTCATGGGGTAGCAAACTCCGGGGGCATTATTACAATACTGTGGAAAGATAAAAAAACTGTATTTCAAAATTTTCCTTTGTCTGTCCCTTCAAGATTTATTTTCACAATGAAAGATAGTCTATGTCCGTTTCCAAGATCTCATCTTGGTTTAGCCTTTTTATGTGAAACAGAATATTCATACAAGCAAACAAACTTTTGCAATTTTAATATTAGTATGGATTTTCTTCATACATTTGTAGTACTACATACAAAGTTGTTTTGAAAATAATTCGCTGCGGATTCACACAAAATTTCCACTAGAAATTTTCCACGAGAGTCCCTGAAACAGAGGGTTCTCTCATCGCAAACTCTCTATGAACATACATTAATTGTGGGGTCTGTACTACAAGGGGCACTCCAGTTAGTAGTTGGACATTTAAAATGAGAATTGCTTCGTAGACCGATAGCGCTTCAACGTTTTACTGTTTCAGTTTTTCATTACTGAATAGAAAATGAAGTGTATTTTATCGATGGTACTTTGATAAAATATTTTACAAAGTACTTACATAACGAAGTAATTGGGACGAAATTTAAAAAAATACCACAGATTTACATCTGCATGTATCTTTAAATAGCAGGAACGAAATGTTTTATTATGCATGTAAGTTCTTATGCCAATTATTATTAACGTACGTAAATTAAGATTTAGTGGAGCAGGAGGTTTAGAAATTGCAGCAGAAAAAAGATCGATTTTCAACTGTTTATCATGCAATTATAGTGCCTAGGGATGACTGGCAACAACTGGCAATAACCGAGTGTTTCGGGGAAGCTTTCAATGCCCTTGGCTCGCCATCAGCCCGTGACCCTACTAATGCGAAAATGAATTAAGAAGTCTTAACATGGTAAGAATAGCAATGCTTACGGTAATAAATTTCAAAATAGTTCTATAGGTTATAAAAGAGGTAAAATTTAATTTTACCACTTCACAGTAATAAAAGTTATCTGATTTATTTACAAAAATAATAACTCAGTAGCCAAGAATCCAATCACGGCCGGTTTACTTTGTCGATAACTTTCTCTGAAACATTTTAATTTACTCGTTAAAACAACTAATCTCGAGAAACCTTTTGGTCAGCAAGCAAGAGAAGTATGAAAGAAAGCTAACACAGGGATTTCAAATTGAAACATTTTTGTTTAGCGAGCCGTGAGGCGGCTCCGAATAATTTATTCATCGCCGAGTTCGCAATAAAGATCCTTGTACTATGCTCGTTGATGCCTTTTAATGTAATTTACGTTGAACAGGGACTTGAAACAGTTATTTACGAGGAAGTTACTTTGATTAAATTCACGAATGGCCGCCGAAGTTAAAATCAAAGGAGTAAGTCAGAAGTCAGCTCGAACTGTTGGACCAGATCTCACTAGTGACTATACAACTGTATTCAGACGTTATTTTTACTACATTTCTAGTATGATGAGTCGCCAGACTATAAATGGATTGCGAAGGAAGTTTTTCAAGGTCCACGAGTGAGATAAAGCCCAAACGTAACGAATAAAATTATTTCAAATTTTTTACCCGACTACTTTTAAATATGTATCAGATCAACGACTGTTAAAAACTAAGATAGGTTTAGGTTTAAAGCCATTTATTCTCATAAAGACTTACATTAAATACGTGATTCAAACTCGAGACTATCTATCAATATGTAATTAAATTTATGAAATAACCTAATACTAAAACTCTTCTTTAATTAACCTTGCTATGAGCAGTTGAGTACCGGGGCAAGTCGCCAAATCGTTGGCTCATATTTTTTAATTGGACTCTAAGGTAAGAGTTCTTCAAACAAAATTCTGGGACCTTCATAAAATGGCACAAAAACAGGTTTATTCGGAATCTGAATACTTTACACTATTTTCGGTTTGATTGCAACGATAAAGCTACCTCGATGGACTCTACATATTCGACGGTGTAGCTAATAAAAATTACAGTTTTTGTTCCTTACATTGGGTCATTAATAGATTGACGCCATTGGCCTTATGTTGAACATTAGTAAGCTAAGTAAGTTACAAGTGACGTAGGTTCTATTCTAGGAAGCTGCAGATTTTTTATAAAATCCATACTCCACCAGTGTAGTGCACTATGTCGTATACACTGTTTTCTAATCTATGCGTATACTATTGAATTGTGAAAACAGAACCCAGCTCATTCAGAGTTCAGCTCAGAGACATTTATAGGCTACCTTATCCGTTATCTTATTATTCCCTAATTTAGATATGAATAATCCAAATGTTATTATAACCATTCCATTAATTGTTGACGCTATGTCCGGTGACGTCACCAGTGGAGTTTGTCAGTACATCGCATTTACATTTATAGCGCAATCAGCGGTAAACATTCAGCTTTATGCAGATAGGTTGCAGGTCTGTCGTCCGGTCCGTTTTAGGTCTTGCAGTAATTACACGGCGACGTTAATTCATTTCGCTTTACCTTCATTTGATGTGAATAACGCAGCGTGCATAACGTTCCCAATCAATAATGTTTATTTCCCTTTGAAGATCACAGGGCTCGGTATAATTACAATTAAGAATGTTTAGGTTTGTTACTTGTCTGACTATTACCTTTCCTTTATTCTTCCTTTGCCTTTCGTTAAAAAAATCCAATCGAGGGGTGTTGAGTACTTCTTCCAAGTCAAGCCGAAAGTTATGCAAGGGTCACTGCCTATCTTTTCTTAAATCATTGAGACGACTTCTCAAACTGTCATCCACCAAAATGTAGGGACTGCAAAATAAAGGTGTTCCAGATTAGGGTTTGGTTTTTCATGAGATCTATTTTTTAATTCATATTAAAAGCATTAGTGAACGTATCTCAAAAATATATTAGATTTATCATACATTTTCTATTCCTTACAAAAAACTAAATTCAATACTTTTTGTTTGGTTGTTCCTCTCTCTTAAACGATGGTAATCTTAGAGTATCAATACCGACCTTAATTATAATATATAATACCTACTCCATGGTGTTAATTATTAAGGTGTTATCCTTATAATGGTCTAGTCCTAGACATCATATTATTGGGAGAGTTTAGTGCCGTAGCTTCCAATGGGTTGCAGCACGACTCCACAATTGTCATACACCGCCTCATAATACTGAAGCTCCATCTTTTGCTCTCAAATATGTACATGGTTTTGGATCAAGTTCCTCGTCAAAAATTTGTCTGCTACACAGTGAAGAGGATATAAAATCACTTACTTTTAAGATTGGTAAATACTTATTGGTTATTTACAAAATTGGATTCAATGTTCAAGGGAAAGCCAAATCCAATTCTTGAAACATTCATTTAACCGGCTTAATATAAACCACAATTTCACACACAGAGCAACTGACACGGTTTCAGTTTGACGTTGAAATTTTTCATTTTATTTCGATACTTAATTTGTATGTACCAAGTCACGCCCGTTTCCCACTGGGGTAAACAAAAACTACCGACAGCCAAACAAGTTGAATAATCTCATCCAACCTTTCGGGATACTTTCACGTACCGTTGGTCATTTTGTTAACGTAAAATAACGAACTATACTCGTAACAGTGAACTTACTTTTAATTCAGGTCATCATTTTGCTACATGGCAAGTCGCGTACTTGGCCGCGATGGAACAACTCTGTCGCCGTTGACCATAAACCGTCTTCGATGTCTACGAATTTCGTTGTCTAATTTATGATTTCGATTAACTTCTTTCGTGACAACAAAATATGACTGGGAGTTATCGGATCAGCTCTTTTTTTATTCACAATGCGATTCAATATTCCGTCTAGAAATCGCTATCGGTTTAAAAACGAACGCTAAAACGGATCGCATAAATTTGCATGACAAACGCGTGCCGCACCGAGGGACATTACTTTTTTAAGAAAAATATGACGACCTTCCCTCGATGGAGTTTCCAGGTCTATTTCCATAAATAATAAATAACGATCGAGGACGGAGCAAAAAGTATTCGTTGATATTTATTCAGTTCGCGAATTTTCATCCACTTATCGAACTACCAAACTGTTGTGGTTCTCGTTTCTCGTTCGTTCTCGTCTCATTGAATGCAATGTAATTTGATTGTGCTGTAACATGAATCGATTATTTTTTACTCTGTGCCCGAGTTCTGTTACTTTTGGTTGCTACTTCGGTTTTACGAGTGGCGTTGCCATGTTTCGTATCGGAAGTTTCTTATCCGTTCAAATAAATTAATAAATCCCTTTTAGAATTTACGTCGCTTTTATAATCGCAGGTGCCAATTGTTAAAAATTTAATTAAATTTCATAATTGCCTACTTGAATTGGATATTGTCACTTGTACCTCGTTAAAAATTAATGCTTTATGATTTTCCAATTTCGCCTTTCGTTCCGTGTGAACGGCTCCCTGAGTCTATTTGTCAGAAAAGTGTGATAATTACTTACAGAATTGGAACGTTGGTGAGGGAGAGGGGAGACTATTGTGACATTAATATAAAATCCCCTCCTCATTACGAAGTAATAACCTAACAATTGAAGCAATAAATTAAATAACAATAAGTATTCGATAGAAGGAGTACATTAATTTTCTTGGTAGGGAGATCAATAAATGTGTTTGGTGGGTTTTAGATAGCGAAATAATAAGTAAAACGGTGTTTCTATATATATATTTTCTGTTAAGATATTCGTAGTCAAGTAAGCTTCTTGGTAATATATTATTTTATTGAATCTATAAACAACAGCGAAATTTCTCGAGAATGCAACAATAAAAAGGGAGCAAAATTAAGGTTAAAGCGTAGTAAAAATGTATGCCCTTCTAACAAAATAAGCTAAATGTACAATCAGTATTGTAACCTTGGCCGAATTTTTGATCTTCAAACCAGATTTTTCTCTTTGTAGTCGCTCTTGTAAACGTCGGCTTATAAATCAGAAACATGCTTTGTAAGTCGACTTATTAGCCGGAGACTGCTCTTTGAACGTTCGAGATGATGATTCTCACCAACAATGGTTGTATTGTTAACCTCGACTCTCAAAATGGCGTTCGGCGTTTAATTTTTGGGAACTGCTGTTCCGCGAAAAATAAGCCCCATTGAAGTCGGGTCAAAAAGATTTTACCGCTCAGATTAATATTAAGGCGGTTTGGGGTCAGCAGGGATCATCGTTTGCATAATATTACGTTTTAAATGGGGAAGTACACTCGAACATACAGCCGGCTCGGCTCGTGTGTAACAACTGTCAGAACTCTGACTGTATATGATGCTAATCATGATGCCCGCAGAGGACTCGCCTGCGATATCTTCTTTAGGGTTCCGCGCCATGCAAATGGGATCATTAATAATTAAGAATCTTAGAACTTAGCTACTGTAAAACAAATTATTAGTTAATTTTAAACCAGTTTTATCCCGATCGTATATGGCAATGGTTACCACGGCGGATATTCTAGGAAAGGGTCGTGGGTTAAAGTCGCATATAGAAAGAAATGTGAACAAAATATGGAAACAGCTATTCTTGGTGTGGGTCTTTGTATGTTGACCGTAAAATGTACACCGGAAATTCTATTTAAGTGCTATGAATATACAGCATTATAAAAAAAATTAGTCGTGACCTACAAAGGTTGTACTGTTTCTAGGATTTTTCAGCTAAGTTACACCGACAGTGCAGTGTTAACTATGCAATGTGTCGATTTGCATAATATTACCGTGTATATGCGAGTGTTATTGAATGAGGAACTTAATAGCTACTCAAGGTATCGTGCCGCGTGTTCGTAACGGAACCATTAATATTATCGTGAACGAAAGTAATCATGTTAATAAAGTATTAATGACTGTGTCAATGAAAAATATATTATGATATTCGGCGGCGAACCATTTTATTTATGGTTGATTTTCGATTATTATCATTGTTTATGACCAGTCGAATGACACAATCGTCATTAACCTGACATGTACGCTTTCTATCGACCATTTTAAATACGTTTTAACCAACACTGGCACAAATAAAAGTTTGATGACTAATCGCTAGTTTGACTTGATATCCTCATTGATAACGACAATAAACTACTATACTTTGTTGGCATTTACTGTTGAATAACTTTGTATACAAGATTTTTATAGAGGCACATTTTTTTTACAACTTTAAATTACTTATTTTACGAAATAATCACGTCTTTACAATGAACGCGTAAACCATAACCATAATTAACAAGTGTTTAAGTTATTAAAGAAACGGGTCTGTTCCGGCGACTAATTACACGGTGGAACTCGGCTCAATTAAAAATTTTATTTACAACTATACAAAATACGAATCCTAAAAAAACTGCTTTATTATTTTTGGCCTTCAGTTAAGGCAAGGTGAATTAAATTAGTGACAGCTTAGTGGATAAACATTGCTCTCCTAAACGGAAGTTCCTGAGTTCAACCCCGGCGCATCTTTAATATTCAACATGACTGTTATGTGCTCATTGAAACTAATTATCAATTGCTTCTTTGCAGGAAAACATTGTGAGAAAACGTACACACCTGAGATTTCTTTATAGACTTCAATGGGGTGCGAAGCCTACCAAACCGTACCAGGCCAGCGTGGCAAATTGTGCAATGAATCCCTCGCATTATGAGAGGGGGTGCGAGGCCAATAGACATAGTTATAGGTTGTGATGATGAATGTGTACTTATTATTTTGTCAAACGAACATATTCACCATAGAAGTTGAACACAGTCTGTAATGGACACGATCGACTGGATCGATTATGAAACCATAACTTCTAAGAACTCGGATTTTCGCTTTCTAAGTATCGCGTTCCTCTATAGTTATTACTCGAACAGATTCGTTTGATAAACTTCCGAGAAGCCGTCTGTGGTAGTCTAAAGGAGTCAGATTTTCTTCGCCATTAGCGTTATCAGGAGGTATTAATACACACTGGGAGATCGCCCTGCGGAAATGATCTGATTATTATCAACAATAACAATTTTTCGAAAATTCATAAAATTCTAAATACAAATTATTTATTATAAAACTCGACACATTGGTCGACCCTAAATTAAGCTAGTTCTATAGATCAAGACCTTTTGTTTGTATCACTATTTACTGAACACCCTGTATATTAAAAACATATCGGTTTTTACCAATGTTATTGACAATTTCACTAATAACAAATATGAATTCATACAGAAGATGAATTAAATTTCAAATTGTTACTCTCAAAATAATTCAGCAGAAAGTTTGTAAAGCAATTACACAGCGCACACGCTTAGAATTGAGTTCACGCCTTTAAAGCAAAAAGGTTCAAAGAGTTTTCGCTCAAACCCACAACTTTAAAAGTGACTCGCGTTTCAGGCAAAAATCCTTCTACGAGTTTTACCTCGTTATCGAGTTACCTAGATGTACTTTACAAAAGATCTGGTGTGTGTAAACTGTAAAGCCATAGGAATACTGACTGCGAATGGAGGCAGGTTTGCAATATCACCCATTGGATAATTGGATTTTAGCGCGGCAAGATTCGGTGAATTCAAATTTGTCTAGATGGATTTAGGAATTTTGAAATTCGGGTGAAATTCTCCATAAATCCGAATTTCTAACTCGGTTTGATGCAGCCCTTCTCAGTTGTAAGGAGAAACTTTCGCCATTTAGTTTGTCGCTAATACGTCAGAGCTGTAATGCTATTTTGTTAATGGCTTGTAACTTTTAGAGCTTGTTGAGTTAATCTGTTTTATTGAAATTTTATCGCCTCTCTAAACTAACATACCAAAGTTAATGAAGTAAATTGGTTTCCAGGTAATCTGCTTTCTGTCTTTGTAAAGTCATATTTGGATCACCCAATTAGGCTTTGAGCAAAAAACTACTAGGAGTGCTTGGAATTGGTGACCGTACAGTAAGGGGTAGAATTTACTGCTGGCAATATGCATGAGTTTGGTGCAATGTAATTTCTTACTTCTGGATGTAGGCTACAGGTATAGATTGGGCAGGCTGGGCAAAACAGAAAACCGACTTTAAGTAGTTTATTGAACAACGGCTATTGTCTAATTAATTAAATTCAAACGTACTATTGTGTATTTAATTTGTATTCCTACAGTAAGAAATAGGGACGATCCATTGCATTCTTACAGGCGAAGTATTTTTTCTACACTTTTAATGTCTCTGCTTTTGAAGATTTTCTTTAACGTTATATTTTACTTTTTGTATATTTTTCGAATTTCAATTACTCATTTTTGGATCCCAATCAATTGATTTGATTTGTTCTTGTAATATTTCTCGCCATTCTATATCATAGCAATTCAAGTCTAGCAAATGGGATTCGATTATATTTCGCTTCAGTAAGCATAGTGCTCGTAGTGTTCGAACGGCGCAGTGCAAGTTACAGGTCTGAAGTACAAAGGAGCTTCACCAGTCATTTGTATCGCACTGTGCCGTTTGCGATCTCCTTCCAATTGCATAGCTCTGAGCGTGTTATTTGATTCTTGACTACTATCTACATACCGAAGTACTTTGCCTAGATACGAATCCATGCTAATCTGTACTAACATTACAAATTCGTTAGAATTCTGTTCGTCTGTCTGTTGTCTTTCAACGCGAAAATTTCTGGAATGATTTATATGAAATAAGTGAAATTTAAACAATATAAACTGGAACTTTTAAACATCACTTAGAGAACCATACCAAATAAATCTGATGTCCGGGAAAAAAGCAAAAAATATCATTGATATAGGACTCAGTGCTGGTATGCATTGCAGAGCAAACCGAATTATGTGCAACTGTGAGTAACACCTGCCCAACAACGCAACTCAAAGTTTAAAACGTTATTCTAACTCGAGACAAAACAGTGTTTTCAGTGAGCTGTCTCATTGACTTAACTTTGTTTCGCCACCATTTGTAAACGTCAGACCGCAGCGGATGGGATTATGTTTGCGAAATATACTCGTATCTCTAGACGGAGCAGAGAAGTGGACTGTACATTACTGAGGTAACTCGAAAGGTATCCGAGACTTGTTTTGTTTGGTCAGCGTCTGAGCAGTAAATAGCATTTATGTCTCCTAGCCAGTGCTGGAGCGGTAGTTTCTTGGTAATAGTGTGGTAGAACAAAGTGTTCGCTGTTTTGTGTCCAATATTTCTCTGCAGTTCTAGTGTTTTCTCATGAACGCAAGCTCATATTTCATAAATAATGGTTCGATTAAACTGCTATGAATTTCATTAATTACCTAAACACTTATTGTCTTAATGAGAAAATTATTGGTTGTTAATCCGTTAACCCCCTCCTATGGAGGTTAGGACTGTTACAACAATGTATATTTCTGATTAATACAGTTTAGCTGATAAATTCTTTTTTAATTTCTGAATGAAACTGCATGGATAGGGTCGTCTCAAGCCCGCTCATTTAGAAAAGTTCGTATATTAGAATGAATTCATTTATTCGGTAATAGTTTCATTCTTATGTGGTCGTTAACGAGTTCCCTGCCGTAATGAAATAAACATACTCCGTAAAGATCGTGTGGTCACTTGGCAGGTTTAATTTGTTCTGTTACAACATCTGTTTGCAGTAGCAAAGCTACGAGAGCGCAGATTATGTTTGCGAAATATATTACGACACAGGATGTACTGGGGCGCTGAATTACGCTAAGGTAATTCGAGAGATATTTGAGACTGCCTGTTCGTGTGGTCAAGTAAAACATTTTACATTGCCCGCGGTAAGCAAAGGAATGTTTACTAATGGAATACAGCCAGAGAACGGTGCTGAATGTTTCGTTGGTATTTAAATCAGTTCCGTAAAATGTATCATTATAATTAATCACCGAGTATGAGCAATATTTTTCTGAATACCGCGCAGTATGATTTTGAATGTATATCTAATATCAATAAGAAAGTATCTAGTCGCTTCTATTATCGATGACAAGTAAAACAAAACCGTTTCAGGTGAGTGAGCAATTATTATAATAATTGCTATAGAAACAACTCTTTCTCGTTTACGTTCGTACTTTAGAACACAAATGTAATTTCCCCGGGCAATACTTATCCCGGTCTCAGCGCTATCAATCTTAATTATACCTCAAAGTGATATTTTTTCCGATTCCCGGGCGTCAATCAACCGGATAGCGCGTGATAGTGCCCCCAGTGCTGTGCCGGCGCGTCTCTATACAATGTCCTACATTTTTCTCCTTTCTAAGGCTTTTAAGTCGATTAAGTGATTGTGGAAAATAAATTTCCTTTATTATAAAACTATGCAAACGTAATGAGAGATTAATGTCGTAATGTTATTGCAAAATAACAATAACTTTCTATGGGCTGGCTAGTTTTGGTTTTGAAAGGATGTCTATGTCCCATGGCCAAATAATGGATGGCCAAATAAGAGAAGCCTTTGACTACAATCTACAACAATATAAAAACAATTACACGATGCAGTCAAATAATTTGTAACAAAACCGTTACAAAGTAAACTCCAATAAAAAGTAAATCCTCAAGATCGCCGCATTTCAAAATAAATCTCTCACAAAGTGACGTAAAGCGTTCGAGATCGGTCGACTTTGTAAAGTTGGGAGCAAAAGAATAATATCGTTTATCGGACTATACGGGTCCGATACACGGAATACTGCCAACTATTTCGCGGAATGTTTCACAAGTGCACCGCTAACTAAAAAAAAAGGACTCAATGAAGAACTCGAATAAATGGATCAACGATAAATGAAACGAGCAAGTGTGTGTCGGACTACGCATAGTGAAGAAATACCACGCTGGATTAAAATAATGGAATTATTTGGAATATAATCCAAAGCAGCGCATCGGTAAGTAGCATGCATTTTATTTTCATTCGTGGCGATTTTGTTCCCTTTTACCTCTTCCTCATACGTTGTCAACGAGAGCAGGGAGGTTGGGCCCTCTTACAGCAATTACAGAATGTGCTTAATGTAAAGCTGACTCAAATTGTATTTAACGGGCGTCAAAAATTATGACACCGCATATTGTGAAATAGGATTGTAGAGGCTGTTAAAGAAATGGTTCGTATATAATTATTTTCTTGATAATTACTTTAATTTTTTTATACGGATTTAAACTTCCGACTTAGGTTGTAATTTACGAAGGTATTCCCAAGACCGCGCGGCTCGCATTACCGTATTCTCATGCAAATGTTTGTGGGTCACAAATAGCTTTGTTTCCAATTGTTTCACGTTTAAATTGCTCTTGTATCTTTTGTATACGTGTATGTTTGGTCGTTTGGTTGAATCACTTTTCGGAGTTTCACAACCAATAAAAACCGTGAACAGTACTATAGCACTTTAGAGACTCGGTAACCTGATACACGGAACGCATTTTGGTCACCAGTACGTACAGTTGTTGGTAGCAAGATTTGTAACAAGTTGGATAATACTCGTAACTGACAAAAATATTTATTTTTCTATAAGTTCAAAGTTATTATTAAATGACGTTATTTTTAAATTGGGATCATTTAATGTTGACTATATTATTTTATCGTTATTTTGACTACCCTTACAAATTATAATCTCCTGAACTGTAAATTGCGACTTCATATTTTTTTTTGTTTAAAGTTATATTGGTGTCGACTACGGAACCTAATGGATCGTGTTTCGACCAAGCATTTGGCCATTTTTGTTTTGTTTCATGTAGTTTCCAGCCGCCGAATACATTCCGGGTTCAATCGCCCCACTAACCAATACATAGTTAACAAGCGCTTTTTACGAGAACAAACGGCTCCTGTAACTGAATACATCGATTCCATTGTTTTCATGAAAATTGCTGCTTTTGAATTATTCTCAAAAATGTATTCAATGTTTACAAAAGGATTACAGTTCGACTCATTGTAAATGACTTGCAGAATTAAAACTTTTTCGACTCAAAAACAATTCAAATGAAAATGCGAATATTAATATTGATGAAACCGTCTATAGTATTATACAAGAAAGATTTTGAGAAAGATACGAAAAAAAAACAAATATTTTTACGATTTAAGAACACAATCTTGACTGTTACCTGACAAGCAATTATACCTACCTACCTACAACCTATAACCAGCTTATTAGCATACAGAGAAAGACTTCTAACGAACGCATGTCTGTAATTGTAATTACTGACAAAATTCCCGAAGCCGAGTTGAATTTGCTAATAAGGTTAAAATGGCATTATTACCGAAGTTGTTCCTAAAACTTGCTCCCACTAAAACTCGTTACCTAACGTGGGGTATGTGGAGATATTTAAACTTCAATGCTCTTATTTAAACTATTGAAGTTGCTCTAAGAGTAATTTCACTTTGTGTCTGGAGTAAGAATTAACATTTGCGCTACAAAATTTATCCAAACAATATATTTATTTAAGCAAGCTATTAATTTCTAAGACGAAATAAATAATGACTCGTGTCTTTTATCATTTACGCGTTCTTAATAATAGACTACGAAACTGAAACTTGATGTCTAAAATATTTACCTGCGCTCTTAGAATATCAAATACCTGTGTTCTATTGCTTATTAATTTACGGCTCTTAGCGATGCTATCACATAGTAGGTACCTTGTTACCTGTTAGACCGGCGGCACACTTACAGATTTTTGCCTTATATTAGTTGAGGTACTTTTTCCAACAATAATTTAGCGTGTGTATACAATATGTATACATATTACCATAATTAATGCACTAGCTTTCTACTTCTATTTCTTTTTCATTTTAATTTAAACAGAAAGATATTGTAATCAGGCGTTTGTGGAAATTCTAATTCTTAAAACAACACTGTGGGCCTTTAACTAAAACTAAAATAAAATAAACGTCATTGTATTGGATATAGATATAAATAGACTGTTCATCGAATATAATATTGGTACTGATTACCTGCTCATTGAGTACGATATTTACCTAATAATAGTTGTCTTTGCGCTATCAAAGACCTTAATTTGGTAGATAGGCTCTATTTTATCACATAATTATCACGAGGAATTTCGCTGACAAAGGATCAAAGGAACAGTCTTGATTGCAATTGAGTGATAGTTAATTTACAATTAAGTAATATGCTGCATTTGACAATATCGTAGTTTAGACAACGTTCATGATGTTTGCGGCAAGTTTGAATTTGACTTTTATTGTTTAGGTATTATAAGTAATTTTTAATTGGTTTCAACCATTCACAACAAATCGTAAGCAGTCTTCTTTTGGTCATAGATTTGAGTTCGAAAAACTATCATTTGTACTAACTTTAGTTAGAGTCGTAATTTTGTTAAACTAAATGTCAAAAAGTATTGTAATACATAGGTCTAACATAGAATGCGTTTCAAACTGCAAGTACAAAGCAACACACGTAAAGTAAACGAGAGATAGCAAACGTCAGAGTGCATAGTTTATACAGTACAAACTTTTTCAATATTCGGGCCTGTAGAAAGATATTTCATGTGAAAACGGATGTGTGCCACTGCCCTTACAGTCGACGTCACACCACGTCACACGTCGTTTACATGCAAATTAGTTCTCGTGTTAACATCAAACTGATATCATTTTATTTCGCGCTCACTTAACGCTCGTTGATCAGATCATCATGACACTTTGAGTTAATGGACTTATTAATGACACTATGACGCTGTTATCACGTACATTTGTGGCTATGTGTTTATTAACCGACTAATCCAGGAAGGTACTCGTAGTATTTTTTTCAGTGTATGTTAATTTATTTGGCATTATTTTGAGTCAAATAGCTTGATGAATTTCAACAAAATATGAGGTGTCATTGTATTTGTGTTCATTTAAGTAGTGACAGGCTATATTTTTTTCTGTTGGATTTTATGTTTTTCTATTTATGGCTACTAGTTTGTTAGTTGAGTTATATAAAATGTGTTACTAATTTCAACTAATTCACCCGACCTTTTGCCCTTCGAAAGTATAACCAAGCAATCAGCAATTTTCGCAATGTAATCGACTTTATACATCTTTGTGTAGGTATATACCTACCAACCTTCGCTCAGATTCTGATGAATGCGGCTTTTTTTTTCTTCCGATCGACCTCAGCTTACTTAGGACTAATAATGTAGGTATTTGTCTTTCATAAAGCCGTTGATATGATAGGTATTGTCTATCTAGATTAAGTAGTACCTGTTCATCTCGGTATTACGTGTGCTTACTAATAAGTTTTTTACATCTAAAAATAACTTTAATGTCTTAGCATGAGAAAAATCTCCAATATAGATAGAGTTCTACTACAGTCTTGGATTGGTTTAAGTATATGACGCAGCGAAAATTTTCCTCCTGCTTGCCCTTCAATTCGTATGTCGGCCATTGAAGTGAAATAGCACGTTACAAGCAACAACGACGTATTTTCGAAATATGAAAGTACAGAGTTCAAAGTGCACGTCAAAAGTTTAATGACACTTTAAGAAGCGACAAGGATCTCGATCCTTGCATCGGCGGAGTGCAGCTTGCAGCCTGCAGCCGGTAGACTGGGACTGGGGACTGAGGGGCGCCATTTGAAGCAATTAAACTTTTGACTCAATGAAGAATTAAACTTGTGTGAAACAGGTAAAGATATTTTCATCCGATGTGTACAAAAAATCATTAAGTTAACCTCGTAACTTGGTATAAATGAGTAAGTGAATTGATTAAAATTTTGATTTATGATAATTATTATGTAGGTGTATAAAAATTCTCCATTATTTTGTAATATCAAGAAGATTTTATTCGATACAAAATTTGAAATCGCATAAACTGATAAAGATTATAAGCTCATTTAGTAATGTTACTACCATAAATGCAAATTATTTTATCAGCTAACATTCACTAATATCTTCTTAAATAGCACAGCATCATAATTTGAAGCAAGAATACAGCATTATGTTACGTAAAGGTGGGTCAATGATACAATTTTAAGTATGTTTATGTTATTTTCAGCCATGCAAAGGGTAATAAACACTTTGTGTAAAGCCCTCGTGTTATATTCCTCGTTCATTATGCCGAGAACGGGTGAGAGGGTATCGCGCCTAATGAGATTGCGGTTCCTTGCTTGTCGTCTTGCCCTCCACAGATATTGTTCAACACCAACAAAATCTAACCCTTTCATTTTACAAGGAGTCGTTTGATTCTTTTTTCGAGCTGTTCTGAGTCCGGTTACATTACATTAATTACAATCATTATTCTAATCATAGTATTCTCAGCATTAGGTACGTTATTAAAGTTTGGGTTTAAATTGATGCTGCACAAAGAGTGATCTCTACGGCTACTGAGCCTTCAGTAGTGTCTGATAATAGTATCTCCTCATGACTGAGAAGGCCCAGAGCCGTCCGTCACGTTTGTGCCGCTGCAGATTGGCAGAGCGATTAATGGACAACCCAACTATCACAATTTTTTATACTACCCAAGAGCCTCCGATATGGCATAATAATTGTCACCTAACGATAGCTACCGAGACCGGCAGCTTAACGAGCTCTCCGGAGCATGGAAACGCTCAAGATTTTTTTTTGCAGCGTTTACCCATCAACTTTCTACATTTGCTTTACTTTGTCGCTTAGAATTCTAAAATAGGAACAGTAGTTGTCTTTCATACGGAGGATATAGCAGTCAATTTCAAACCCCGTTACCTACTTCTCAGTGTAAATTAGGTAGATAACATTGGAGTGCGATCGATCAATTTGCGTCGGACGTGTCCACCGAGCTTTAGCTGAGCCACCGGCAGGCGGCAACACGCGGCAAAGGCACGTCAGCTCGTCCCATTACCGAGTCAGAAAGAAAACTTTCTTCCCCCGGGAAGGGACCTCTAAATAAACTGTTTGGGATACGAAACGACATTCGATGTCCTCTTAAAAAGCTGATACAATTTATGGTCGTATCGATAAGACATCCGGGACACGTGTTGTTGAATCGCGATAAAACCGCCCCAGGGGCCACCTGCATAAATTATCGTTGTACAAATATACTTAGGTATGGATTGCTCCGACCCAGTGTAAGGAACAGGTCTACCCTTGTAATTGCCAACAGTCCTGTATAATAAATATTGTGTGCTGTATTATTAGGTGTTATGAACAAGTTTGGTGACATACTGATCAGCCAATATGGTTATGGTAAATGCTAAAACTATCACTATAATAACTATAATTATTAATTGTTTTAAACCACTATTGATGTTTCAATTTCTAAAGAAACGATAATAGCCAACCACCGCAAAGAACCTTAAATAGTCGGTCCAGTTAACTCACGTAATAGATGTGACAGTAACGTGAACTGAATCGTGGCAGTAAAATATTATACCACAAACAGTAATTCAACTTAAAATGCAAGCTATAACACAAGTAGCGCATTTATATTTTACAGAGACGGCATAATATCATATGTCGCAAACACGGTTGGCGGAGAGACGAAATAACTTAGTCAGGGGGAGTTACGCGGTACGGCGCGGTGCGGTGCGGTGCGGCGCGGCGCGGGACGGGTCGCATTCACTGCGGTGTGTGCCGTTTAAATGGGAAACATGGAGTCACTTAAAAAGCAAGTTGAATTTAGAAAAGGTTTCGAGATTTGCCCCTGAACATAAGCTGGAACGCGTAACACGAATGCCGGGCGTGAGAGGCAATGTTTTTCCCACATCTTTCCTTGAATTCTGCGTGCTGTGACCGCGAGACTGCCACAACGAGTGATTTTGTATGGTTGAAAGCGCTTATTCATGAAACCTTCCGGTTTCGTTATACTATACGTATGCAGGCACAGTTGCCGTTGAAATTAGGTCACATTTTGTACTGAATAGGAACGTGCACAACGTATTTCATTGATTATTTATTTTATTAAATGCCATCAACAACTTTATAATTCTCTTACTATAGAGCCTTAACGCATTATTGGAAAATGAATATTGAAAAATTGGTCCGCCTCTATTATACGTAATACGATTTATATCAACTGTAAGTGATTATAGAATTGGACGTAGAGCTTGTAGTATGAGGATTTTATTTATTAAAAAATATGCCTTTGGTGGCTAAAAACATTAAATATTAATCACCAGGACACAATAACAACCCACAATTTATAGTACGGAAAATTTAAAAATAGTGATTAATAAACAATCATTAGGTACGAGTAATTTAACGTTTACTCTTTAGGATGTTATCGAGATAAATACTCAAATCACTTATTCCTTAATTTATTATAAAGCACATCCTTAACACTGCCCTTAATTGCTTTAAACCGATACTCATCGAATAGCGTTATTTAGTCTGTTAACATATCGTTACCATTTTACTAACTAGAAATTAAAGGCGGCGTGAGTTCAAGCAATCTTGGCACCTGTTCTCTGAGCCATAACGACCACGGACCGAATCTTCACGAGCTGAAACGCTTATAGCGCGCAGATTGCTCAGCCGGATGTTTAATTATGATAGTTTCCGGTAATTATATTACGGCTTCCGATATTGAGGAAAGCAGAATTTAATCATCAGTTACTGTTGTTAGTACCAATTTTCCTGGAATATTTTCTCTGTCGCTTATATTATTTGCAATATTGTTTGTTGTGTTTGAAACATTTGGATGACATTGTAACACTTTCGTTTATATGGTAATTTTGATTATATGATTCCGAGACCCTGCATGAGTCTAGATATATATTTCTAGAAACATCGTGGACTTCTGTCTTCAGGTTTTCACATTCAGACTTCAAATTACAATTAGGTACAATCTTTATGTCAGTGCCATCAAAATCCTATCATAAGTTGGTCTTTGACCGTTTAGTTACCAAATAAACTATCCGTAGTGAAGCTTCCTGAAATCACGGTCGATAGAATTTGACGTCAAACATAGCACGTCGGCGAACGACGTCAATAGACGAATTAATGCATTTGTACGTCTAATGATATACTGCGGTATCAGCGTCGTAATTTATCATTCACCCACAGTCGGCGCGACGTTGGCTCGCTCCGATAAATAATCACAAAGGAAGCATAAGACAATGGACAAAGCAACCGGACGTCGGGCAAAGGCACCGGACGCCGGACAAAACAATCGGCAGTGGCTCCTTTGACTGGCATTACCGGTTATCAGTAGCGAAAGCTGCCAGGCGGCATAACCTCAAAATTAGGAACGTTTAAGTGATATTCTTTAAGTTAACAGAATATTCTTAAAGGACAACTAAGGAATCTTGGTCAACGTTGTAGCGTACTATGTACGACGTTTGAAAGCTTTCAGGTATTCGAGTAGTTCTACGTTAATGGTAACATAATTTTCAAGGTTAATATGGGTTTGGTATGAGATATTATGATTTGATTGCTTAGATCTGAAACTCTTTTAGAACTATTTTACGAAACAGATTTCAAGGTCTACAAGTTAATGCAAAAGAAACATCTAATACTAGACCGAACAATAAAAGCTTAGAAGTTAGGAATGATCACAAAGCATACACGAAGACAACGAATAAAGGGAACCGGATGTCGGTAGAAACTATCGCGAGTTCCACCGGAGACCAGCCCCGGCATTAGTGTATAGGTGATTGACAGACCGCGCCTGGGAAACGAAGAAAAATATGCCTTTCAAGCCTTTATTAAGATTGATGACGGCATTCCGGTCGCGCCCGCCGGATCGGCACGGCTCGCGAATATCGCACCGCTTTTATTTGATACTCGCATCTAAAACGGAATATCATCTCGTTTCAAATAAATCGGCGGCACCCCTCCATGAACAGGCAGTTTAGCGGGCGGCCGGAATTATGGAAAGTAAGTGGTCGATATGAGGAATATTTCGGCCCGCAATAGCTGATGATGATACGAAAATAATCGTTATTACATATTACGCTAAAAAATCTATAGAAATTACTGAAAGCTATCAAAATCAACGTGAACTATGAACTAATAAGACCATCTATCTGATATGTGTGTGACTGTGTATTGAAGTAGTACAGAATTTGAATGCTGTGAAAATTACCTTGTAAGTTATATTAATTTAACGTTAATCAATATTTTTGTGCGTCCGACAGAGGGCAGCTGCGTGCTCTATCGTCGACTGTCTCCACTTCACCGCTCTTCACATCCAAAGTTACTTTTGTTAAGTAACAATATTAATACAAGGTTGACCTAGATAATTTTTGATCTCAGCAATATTTCGCTAGGTATCGTATTTATTTAGCATACGCCAATAGCTCTTAGTCTACAAATAATATCTATACAGCATTAGAATCCTGAAGTTTAAAACTTAATCAAAACTCGCCCTGTTTATAGTTATTATAAAGGTCAATTTCATGCTGAGGTCGGACCAGTGGTTGTGTCGATATCAATACAGTATTTATCCAAACTACTGGCACGTTTGGAATGGATAACTTTCGTCCAAAACTAACATGTTATTGGTATTTCGGTACCGGTATTTTGACCTGATTTGTAGCTAGGGTTGCTCCCCAAATTCCAAAATAATTTACAGAACAGAATTACCTACTTATCTATCGTTACTTAGGGTCATCGATTGCAAAACTAAAAACTAAAATATTATTTTTAAGAATTAATTTGTCTACACAAAAAAATAATCTAAAATTATTTTATTATTGTATAATATTGGATCACGGTATGTTTTAACAACGGTGAAATTAAATTATCGAAATTTTCGTAGTAGGAAATCTTTTGGGCCCTTTTTAAGAACACGCCTGTAGCTACGTATAAGACGAGAAGTGCAAAAAGCTAAATTCTATGTAAAATATTTTTACAAAGAAATTGAAATTAAAAATTAAGAGTCAGCAAGCCTCGTTAGCACGCAGTTAATTGACGTTGACATCTGCCAGTCGGGGATATCGAAATAGGTTATAGTCTATGCGTTAACATAATATTATTTAATGTCGAATTTAGAATTGTCCTCTACATACTATTTATTTATTATAACAATACATACTATCTATTTGACACTGGTCATCCTATGCTAAGTAAACCCTGAGTACCAACAATGTAGCAACCCTATTGGCGGTACTGAATGTGTATCGCAAGTACAAGACGCAGAGGACCGCATTCGATGAAACTTGGGCCTCCGGGCAAATGTTCGAGTAATGATCGCAATATTGTACAACTTGGGCTGTTTCGAGTTCGCCAAATAGTCCATTTCAAATGTTAATTTTACACTGAAGTACTGTTTTGTTGCTTTAAATTGGGGTTATTTAGAAAAATATTGCAAGTTATTATGTTCGCTCTGGAGCTGAATTTTAATCAAAATGTGAATGTAGTTTGCTTGTGGCCAAAGCAAAAGTATCTCTACCATAATAAAAAATACCTGAGCATTTGGTAAAAAAAACTATTAGTTAATATTTTTACCCCTTATCCTTAAGCGAATGAGCCAAATAAACCATATCAAATTAGTACGGTACTTATACAATTATTCTCTCGAAAAAGTAGTCATGAAAGTCAATGTGGTACTGCGTTAATAGAATCCTTGATGTCTTCTACACCGCCCACAGCCGCGGCATAATGAAGATGGATGCCGATGATCACAGACTAGATTTCGTCCCCTAATATGCCCAAATTTGCTCTTGAACTTTCAAAACGTTTGATTGATTACGGACTGCCGTTTATACAAGGAGTCCCTATTAATTGCCCTAGAACTTGTCCTATTCATTACTTATCCAAATCACCGAAATATTTAAAAACTAGGTATATGACTGACTGAATATATAGAACACAGCATAAAATTTGCTTGTGTCCATCAAACGTAACTATGTTGTCTGGAACAGTTTTGTATACATAATTACTTTAAATATCTATTGAATTATATTATACTGAAATCTTACTAAACCAGAGATAAGACATCGATTGTAGATAATCAATGTTTTTAATAAGGGGGTTGGATAATACTATTATCAAGTTTGGCTTATTACTGTTAATTCGATATATTAAAGCACAAACATTCATATACTATTTTCTCACAGTGAAACGATTATCTTAAACATAAGTGTAATGGCTCGTAATATTATACATCACGGCGGGTGAAAGGGATTTGCGAACAATAGCCGGAATACGAATTGCCGATACATACAATGGATAAAACACAAAGCGAAACAAGGAATTACAATATCGAAATAAATCCTGAAACAAGTCGTCGATGGCTCCGGAAAATCCATAAAACGATTATTAATATTACTGCAAAAAACGAGCCCGCGGACCACTATACTCGTAGTACTGAAAGAAATAAATTCAATATGATTTGAAATCCGAAATAAAACGTGGGTACAACAAAATGTTTTTGTTTTATTTCTTTGTTTTTATACCTTTTGGTATTGACACATCCAATGACATCGCTTTCCGACTTCTTTGCAAATTGACAACCCATATTTTTATTAACGACGAGCTGTTGCCCGCAGCTTTGCTTGCGGAAATTATAGTTTTGCGGTGATATTTACCCCCTTAAGGGTTGATTTACGAAAATCGTTGAATAAGGTTCTTCATCCTTT
>LGAG01000867.1:6705-24066 GCA_001278395.1 Lerema accius | reverse complement strand
GGTATGAGTGTGTTAGCGTTTCGTTTAGAAGTAACTTTTATTACTACAAAGTAGATACTTAGCGATCCACTACGAAATAGCTTCATGATGTATCGAGATTCGGAAAGCTCGATAAATTCAACAAATATTTCAGATAGTTACACCGTTACAAACACCAAGCAATGTCGCACTTCCGTTATCGTTCTTACGACGCTCCAATAAAGTTTATATTTGCTTGCAAGTTGCGAGTTATTTTCGTGTTTAGATAGTTATTATTTCGACGCCTTTTTACTTTCAGCTCCTATTACAAGTCAGTAGAGTTTATTTTCCGATGCACTAGTGTAACGTTTGCCTTTCGATAGCTAAGCTATTACAGTCAATGTTGACAGCATCAGAAGGCTCTATTACGGAGGTGTAGAGTTTGTTTTAGCTTGAGTGACGCGCGTGTGAGCTGTCACGTAGGGTGTATCAGGCAGTTTACGATAATTCGGGGTGTTCGCGCGCCCGTTGCGAGTCGATTCCGCGTGCTCTTGTTATCTATACGATATTTCAGTTAGTTTGTAACTTTTAAATTGAATAAGTTTATGGATATTAAGTGTTGAAGTTTTAAACCAAGAAGTAGTTTTCGGATTTTGAAAATTGTTTCTCGAAGTATCAGGGTCTTAGAACTCGTTATGTAATTTTTGTGATGTCGGAGTTTTCTTGTATTGTAATATTAAATTTGTTATTTAGGAAATAGTGAATTTATACTACTATATGTTTTCTAACAAATAGGTAATAGCTTCGTCCCATCACTGGTCTATTACTGGGCACAGGTCTCTTCTAATAATTATGAAGGTATTGAGCATATTCCGCCACGTGTCTCGATTGCCGGAGGGTTAGTAACAGAATGTCGTGAATTTGTAAGGAAAAAGTAAATGGTATTAAACTATTACTCAACTACGTTTAATTATACAATAGCTGCAGGCAACCTGTCCAAGTTATTGTCCCGTGGAGGAAGCATTTCACTCAGAAGCTTCCGGATACTGATAACATCTATATTACTGTCTGAATAGGGACATGTATGTACAAGTATTCTGTGAAACAACTAATGATGTGGTGATATGTTAGGTGCGTATAGTTTCCAACACGTATGGTAGTTTGATTTTAAAGAAGTGTAAATGTAGGCTCGATTGCAACCACGTTTTATCCATTTTGCTCCATTCGAAAATCATCGAAGCTAGCTCAATAGATCATAGATTCTAACTACAATCATCATATAACCGTCGTTGGCTTATTAGAAAGTTCCTAATGGCGTATTGACTCCCCATCCCTTGACTATGGCTAAGCCAATTTTATTTACTTTGATTTCATACCGGTCCCAAAATACATGACTAGGTTAAATAGAGAATGGATTTAGCGAACGTCATTTGTTTACACTCGAAAGACACAACAGAGATGTTGGTAGCGCTTGACATTCTCAATCTTTACACAATGGAGTAGGACTTATCTCGTATTTTTATTATTGTGTTAATTATTCGCACCGTAACTAACTGTATTTATTTTATTTAAATGCCGGAGCACTGAAACGAGACAAAAACGTATTTTATCATATAATCCAGTTTAGCTACAGCAAGCAACAAAGTTTGTAAGATAGGACGAGGAGACTCAGTTAATTTAAATGTACAGGTTTCGTCGCAACTTTAATTGGAAGAGGCGATGCAATCAACTCACTGAGTTTAATCTTGCCAAAGAGCATCCTCTCAAGATCTCACTCGATGTCATCATGGTTTGAAACCAGCATAATGGCCAATAAGAAAACCCTCATACTAGTAATACAACGATCTTCAACACAAGCTTGAAACTGATGTCCCTCATTTGAATTTAATGTTCATGTATGGAGTTTTTATAGACCTATATTTTTAGGGCGACTAAATGCATACGACATTTAAAATAGATAATTTAAAAGATTCACAGATATTGTACATGTTGAATAAATTATTCCGTTTACCTGTTGTTATTACAGTAACTTATTGCACAGCTATTCAAATTTCACAGCGTTTTTATTATGACCCTATTGTATCGTTAGAGGCGTGAACATGATATTTTTTATGAAAAGAGAATAAATTCGTATGAGCGAGCCGATCTCATATGCAAATGATTATTATTATACCAAGGTTCGGCATTAATAGCGCTTTGGTTCGAAGGTTTTACCTTTTTATAGCTCGACTTATTGCTAGACTAGCAATGAACTTACAGTAAAAATATGGCCAAAAATATTGATTTTGGTAAACTTCCTTCTGCTAGAGTGTTGTTAAATACATCGAATGTAGTCCTACACAATCAAGTTTGACATGCCTCTATCGTCTATGGGCTATATGTATAATGATAATTCTGATTCTTGAGCTGGTCCATTTACATCAAAATATAAGAAAGCAAGCATACCTACAGCTATACCTCGGTACACACTAAACATAAAAGTTCTCCAGTTTTTTATACAAACCTTTAAAAACAACACGAAACACGAAAAACTGTATAATAGAAAAATATCACGTGTACGTACATCCCCGCTCATATTGGCGGAATGTCCTCGGAGCTCCAAATCGGCATTCAGCGACGCACTTTCAATTTGCGCTATGATTCAACGCGTACCCTCTGAACTTTTGTTATTGCTCAACTATTTTGAGGCCTTTGTTATTACGGCCCCGCTGTGTGTGATGTATTGTGATTCCGAATTCTTCGTCGTCGACGAAATTCGTCAAAGGCTGAAGCTTGTAATTCGGGATATTAGCGTTGGCCGTCATCGCGTTGAGAGCTATTAGGGCGTTTTGAGCTTTGTTCTCAGTGATGTCAATGTCGGAAAAATTACTTTGTGAAAATTCTACCTATTTTCTAAGGTTATCTTCTAAAAGGTTGAAAGCTGAATATTAAACATGATATCTTGCAAACTCTACAGCATTTCCAATAATGTTAATAAATGATTCTACGTGATTTTAAATGTTGATTTATGATTTTAAATGTATATAATATCTTTTATATTAACGTAACACTAGACAATTTCTCAAACACTTAAACAGTTTTTCCAGTGACTTCGCTGTTCACAGTTTGACAGCCAAAACATCTTAATGAGCGACGTATTGCTCAAGAAGGAAGAGCCACTTATTACTACATTATTTCCAAGTTTGTCCAACCTCAGGGGTCGGCCGAGGATTAATCCGTTTTCCTATTAATTAAGCCGCAAGGGTCCGATATCGGGGCCTATTATTTAGGTTAGATTTAGCGAACTGGAGGAACTAAGACTTAAAAGCTTTATCGAAGTAACTATCTAACTAACTAAGCTAATGAGAGCCTCTCTTGTGCCATCTTGTGCTAACGTTACGTCATCGCTCTGTACTTGATATTAGCATAATACAATCTTGTATACTTTACATAATGTAGTTAATAGGCTTTGAAACTCTTTTTTTTAAAGGAACCGATTTTAAAAAGAAACGAAAGATTACTTTTTTTAACAGTTTTAGAAATTATATCCTCGAAATTGAAAGTATATCTATGTAGATTTTAAAATACATCGATATGTACCAGTATGTGATGAGTTTAACTATGGATACTTTTTCATAATAATGCAGGAATGTATGAGCTTGAACTTTTTGTAGACAAAAAGTTGTACAGTTTTAGATTCAAATACACAATTGATGTTACGTGTCAGGCATCAATTAAGCAAGTGAGTGGACGGGCCGGAGTAGTAGAAGTCGTCATACATTACCGAGCCACGTCGTAATATCCCCACACGGCACTAAATCCCTCAGATGAACTACTTCAGAACACGGCCGTGCGTAATGTCGCGCCCTGACGCCCTAATCCCCGCTATGAAATATTGTTGCTCCAATCCCACTCCGGATTACAAGTGATTTTGGTTTCACAATACGGATAACTACTGGCTGTCGGAAAAAATATCACCCACACTCGTTTCTGTATTGTTTGTTTTGTATTGTGATAAGAAGTGAGATTGACTACGTTGCTAAGGAAATAAGAATTTTTTTCAACATCCGTCATTCTTTCAATTGATTATGAGCCATACCATAAATAATTGTAGAATAATAAACACAAATTTACTAAATAACTTAAAAAATCATCATTATGCTCAATATGATATGGGTTCAAAATGATTCTTAATATATAAAGTCATTATTAATTAAAACACGGTAACCATTAATTTACTATTAAATAAATCGTGTAAAATAATTATAGTCATGAAAACATTGTATAATTTACCCTAAATTTACTGAATAATTCACAATACGAACTAGTTTGGAATACGTTCGTGCGTGACGTCGCATCCTCCCAAATCCCGCAGTGAAATATTGTCGGCCCTCCACACTCCGGATTACAAGTGATTTTCATTTCATGTCTCTTGACATTTTTGAACCAAAATACCAACACAAATTAATGTAATAAATATGACATAAAAATGCTAGTCTAGTTATCCTATTAGCCTAGTTTTTTTTTTAAAGTTTGGTAAACATACCTAATATTTATAAAAATAAATATTGTAAAACAATTTTTGATACTTCTTTAATTAATCTAAAAAATGTACTTCCCCGTGACCGTTATATTGTATTGTAGTGTGCGTAAATGACCGTTTTATAATTCTACCTGACTCTAATTTATAACAAACTAGCGGTTTTCAAATGTAGGTATCCTTTATTTTTAGGGTGCAATGAAAATATGAAATTTAGTAACAACAACGCAATACATTGTAGTGAAACTCGAATGAATATTTCATGAGCAATCTTTGTGTACAATACGTAACACAAAATACATGTATATTAAATACAAGGGATTTGGGGAACGCTGGCAATGAACAATACCCGTTACAATCGACGACGGCGATAAGGGCGCGGGTGTNNGGGGGGGGGGGGATTCACGAACCACAACACGACGACTAGTTTCTTGAGGAAGACCTTTGTGTGACATGTTTTGTTACACACAAAACCTTGTCTCAAATGTAATTAAATAAGTACATAAGAAATTTTATCAAATCTTATACGTGAAGGAAAACATTTAGATCACCTTCTAAAAATACCGCAGGCATGTAGGATGAATAATTTACGGAGTGCAAAGCAAATTTTTGATGTGCATAATCTTTAATAAATAGTTAAAGTTAAGATGACTGGAGGAAGATTCTCTAGTCAGAGCTTATGTGAACGTTTTGTTAACGTTTTAATTCAATATTAGAGTTACCTAAAGTCTACTAGATCAATCTAATGACATCAAAGATAACGAGGAGCAGATCCTTAAGATCACACCAGCAGAATTCTACTCGCATACCCTTCTATTATATCCGCCCCATTCAATTTCCAATTCAGAAGCGGGAAGTTGCATGCGCTTCGGAGTTTCAATAACATATGCGCCATTGAAAATTTTCAATCTAAGTCCGAACGGTTTAGGAGCAGATCGCGTACCTTTGTGTTGAAACAATGGCACGTTTGTTATTGTTGTTAGACGACGCTGAGAACTGAAACCTGAGAGCCGAGAGCTCGGGGACCTGCTAGCTACGTTACTATAGTTCCTTGTTTCCTACTTCACTTTGTTCGCAGTCGTAAAGTTTATTATAGTGTAGAGAACTATATTAATAAAAAATATGCCTGAAAATAATGTCACGTCCAGTACCGTCCAGGTTAGTGACTTATTGTACCTATACTTTACAATTATACTGGGTTATTATTTTTCACTGTCCTCCTTAGTTATGAAGTACCTTTGTGCAATTCCGGATTTAATATTTTTTTTACACCAAAAGAGTCAACTTAAATACATTGTCTGCATGTGCATAAATAAAAAAGTAAAAACATACAAAATATTCTACAGTAAGTTGTTGAATTAAGTAATGACTGTGCTATCCTGAAACCACCCGGAGCGTCGGTTATCAAACGGAAACGACCACTTAATGGACTTTCCTAATACGGAAATGACCAATTAGTTTACCGTTTCCAGCCAGCTATCCATCCACCTTTCGAATCATGTAAGTGGTTGCTCCATTTCGTTTACTCGAACTGAATCACATTTAAATTATTCGGAAGCTTTATTCCAGATAAATAAAATGTTTTCAAGCCACGCGAAACGAGCGGGTTAACAGGTCAAGATATAAAATGGAGCATGTTACAAAATATTCATATCATCTGCAATAACAATTAAAACAACTGCAAACTGCGCTTCATAATAATGAGTCGTGTGTAATTGCTGAAGCCATTTTTCGGGTAGAGAATTATGCGAACAAACGCGGAGGGAGCTCATTATTCCGTGCAAACAGCGAAGGAGCGTCCATTAATTGGCGCACGGTAATGAGAAGTAATGAGAACTGAATAATTTACAGTTCCAAAATCAGGGAATTTAATTTGTATAACCAAAACAATAAACAAAATAACAGTCATCGCACTGATGCAAATTTAGACAGAGATGACGTACGTGGGTGATACGGCAGCAGATGTAGAAACATTAATTCGTTGCCGGGTAATGAATGCGGTAATGAGACTTGAATAATGTACGGCGATCGTACAAACAGGCTCGTGCACGACTAATTCGACGTACGTTAATCTGTTGCCATGCCAACGCGTATTAATCTTTCAAGGCACACTGAATGGTAATGACGTTGTCGCTCGTGCTCCGGGATTGGCTAGTTTGCGAGTTAATTCATTTTGAACGCGGACGGACAGACGTGGAGCTTCTGTTAACTAGTTGATGCTTTAAGAACAAGTATTAATACAATAAGTTTAATGAATACTAGTAAGCTTCCCATTCCCATTCCATTGGCTTTCATAATCGAGATTATTAATACAAGTATGTAATAAGAAAAGCAAAAAGTAAGAATAGTTTGTCTTATAATAATAACAAGGATCATCCTTGTTTGTAATGACTGTAAATGTAACAATAAAATTAACGGCCCATTAAGTACCATAAAGTTTATAATATATTTTTTTTTAATACTTATTAAACTCTACCTTGATTTAATAAACGAAAAAATTCTATTAACTGCATCTTCTAAATATTGAATTAAAATTTCAATTTTAACACGAATTTAATTTTACAGCTCGTCGAAACGCAATAACCCCCTGGCAATAAGTCAGGGACCTTTCGTTCGATATTATTTATTTGCGCGCAGTGAACTTATTGCAGGCAAATTGACTTCACAAACACCACACAAAAACATTGAAGTCTGAAAAAACTTTTATACAGCAGCAATTATATTATTTGGGTGCTTAATACAATCGAGAGAGTCGTAATTTTTTTGGCGTTAATCCGTTTACGGATTGATGAATTGACACGCGCAATTATAGTTGAAACTGACTGTGCAATCCAGAGTAAGCAGTAGGCAATTGGAAATACTGCGCGTATCTTTGTATCATGGAAATGGATAAATGAACTAGCCTGAACAATGCCTGAATCATTTCACTAGTTTTAAGGAGAAGTGATTTCTTGGGATCGAGAATAAAATAAAAACGAATCCAATGACACGTTCAGGAACGTCTTGAAATTCGTCAAGCCGTCGAGGTAGACCATGCCAAGGAAAAGGACATATTACATACAATTGTTATGCTCGAAAAACCTTACTTTCGGTGTTTTTATTCAATAATAATAATCACTCAGCATGAAACCTGGGTAGAAAACGCGAAGGCTATTTCAGTCGATTAATGTAACAAACATCGTCATAATGTTCCTTTGTTTTATAATGTAACGTAAAAACTATTTTCACTAACAAGTTAATCGAATCATTTCGAGTTCATTCCAATTTCACGCCTTTTAAAAAGCTCCAATCGTCTATAATTCATTGATATTCGGTATTTTTTTTATGTTATAACCGGAAGTATTACAAATGCAAAATTTTAAACATGCTTTTTGTCTACTTTTATCGCGTTAAATATTACAAAGAGCATTGGAAAGTTAATAAATGATTTGGACTGGTGTTACATTGTTAGTTCATTTATATGATCGCAAACGTCAACTGTGTCAAGTTGTAGCTAATGTTTTAAAACAATTCGTCTGTGGCCAGCCTAAGTCAGATTGATTCCACCTGATGAAATCAGTCTTCGAAACGAGATATTTAGAAATAGTTTTGTTTTGTTCAAAAATAAGCTTTATCATCAGTTCTACTGTATTGTTATACGTTTGTTGCAGAAATAAATAAACCCAACCAAAACATTGTTTTAATATTATAAGAGAGATAATGGAACCGCGTGGCAACAATAGAAGATCCACTCAAAGAAGCCCATCATTTTCTTACCCGTTTCTTGCAATGAAAGCGCCATCTGCAATTGATTTATTAATTATATTTCCGCGGCGTCTATTTAGCATCGGCAGACAAAGGCTGACGTCATATTTCTCGCCACAATAGTACCGGAGCGCCATTATTCAGGCCACGCCCGGCGGAGTGACTAGTCTAGGCCTCTCTTTGTTCTAAATTGGGCTCTTAATTCAATCACTAAATTATTATACCGTTCGTATTCGGGGCTATTGTGATATAATTGTAGAACCTTTGCATGTCTCGTCTTCTGACCAGATTTCATCGACGGAAATATCGATGCTCTGAAATAGTTGAAGGTCCAGGGTTGCAGTACCTACTAACGGTGTAAATTCAAAAGGATTATATCTTTTTATCATGAAATTATTTAACATAATTATATTGAATCCACACTTATAATTAGAGACTAGCTACTACGAGAGTCATGGAACGACACTGACTAAGCATCCTTTACGACACAACTTATAACAAGCCAGCACCATGGTTTCACCAAAATAATACAATGTTCGTTATTTGTTCACTTACAACGTCCATTGCTGTGTTACAATGATTCTCTTTTTAACTTCTGCAACCAAAGCAGCAATGTAACTCTTATGTATAGACAATATAGAGAATGTTCGCTAGCAGAACGCAAACAGTACACACTCTGGCGAAGAAGTAGCTTCATAAACTCCAAGCTTTTCTCTTATTGTTTTATGTAACCTACATTGCCAGGGTGTTAGAATACTCTCGACGAAAGTGTGGTTGTTATATCGCAATGTATGCGGTGCGTGATGAAAGGACGAGTGGTGTTTCGTTTTTGTTGGGCACTTGTGCACGAGAAGACTACTCATTTGTTTTGTCTTCACTCTGAGCCCTTCGGTAAATAAGTTTTCATTTAATTTCACCATTATGAACTTACATATACTTAATTTATTAATCCTGACCGACGAATAACCTTTGATGGTAACTTATCATGTCTAATTATTGATTATGTCTTATTATTAGGGATTGTCTACATACAAATATGTAGAACACAATATGTAGTTTACCGACTCATGCCGTTGAATGATACGCAGCTTTACGTACCCTCTAAGGCACAGAAACACACAAGTACTCTTTCTTACTAATTGTTTCCAAACCTTCTGAGAATTTTGCACGCGTTTACTTAACTCTGACGAGTAACATCGTGTAAGCCGAAGGGCTATGAACGCTTTAAAATGTTTGTTCAGATTAAGGAAAATTTCTTTTAAATCGAAAAAGCGACGGTCTCGGAATCGTAAATTGGATGCTCTGTTTCTCGATCCTTGTTTACTAAAAGATTTCATTATTGCTCTCTAACTGCGAAAGTTATTCAAATCATCAGACGAAAAAAGATTTTTCCACCCGATAACTTACATTCAGCGTCTGATAAAGTTAGAATGGAAATTCATTGGATACTTTGTTCGGGTTGATGTTTTTTTGAGAACCCTTCCGACGCTCAACTCGTATAATTAAAAACTCGACGCTTATAGATTTCCCTCAATTTTTCTTTCTTTCCCTCAAGCCATTGGAGGATTTTTGTACAGCAAATGTAGTCAAATTTTCTCCCGCTGTATTGTGGTTTTTGATTGATAAAAACTCTCCGTTTTAAACATTTTAAACAGAGGTACTAAGACAGCAAAGACGAAGACAAAAAGAATTAAATTTTTTACTGTTGCTATAAATCTATTGAAACACCTACACTAGAAAAAAATCTTAATTTTTACACAACTGCCACAAGGAAGATAAAGTTTTCCGAGCGTATGAATATTTGTACGTCTATACATATATGTATTATGTATGTATGTATGCTCTTTAGCTTTAGCTCAAAGGATGTCTTCATTACGTTTTTTGTTTCTCTATTAATGACTTCTATTCAACGTTTCTATCCATAAAAAAGTTGTATTTCATCGAGATAATTACACTGAGTTGTCACAATCAACAACACAACGCGTCTCATAATGGCGACTACGGCATCCTGGAGTATCTTTCATGTCTAAGAGGCGGAGTTCCTAAAAGGCTGCACTCGTCGCCGCTTGTAAAGGCAATCGCCCACTTCATCACGTATCAGCCCAGACTTACGTCACTGTGAGGGGTTCGTACGTCGCCACTTTGAGTTGCGTGTTCATGTAACGTACGTGATGGACGTCGAGAGATCTGCAGCTAGATGGTTAATGTGTGAGAGAACTACGGCTGTTTGTGCGAATACCGTAAGTTACTTTATTTCGTTGACTTAGATAAACGCTAAACGCTAATAAACGCTAACACACCCATACCCCCTCAGTAGGATTGCCTGTGTCGCGGGTGGCATGGATAACACCAATAATACATCACTAACACCCATGACCCAAACACAAACATCTATCTATCACATAGATATCTGCTCCGACCGAGAATCGAACCCAAGCCCTTCGCTTCGCATGCAGGGTCACTACCAACTAGGCTACGGGATCGTGAAATGACAAGTAGGCCGGTGATTTCACTGGACTGGGGGGAAAGAAAAGTACTTAGTGCTCCTAAAAACTTTCTACAACTATATCTATTCTATAAACACGCCAAGTAAAAATTAAAAATTGGTTAAAATAAAGTGGTAAAGAAATTGTAGGTAGATTTAAAAAATCTTTTCTATCATTGTCCAAGCTATAGGAAAGGGAAAATATTTCTTGACTTGATTGGTGCTTGGCAACAAAATATGCATATGATTACGAAATATCAGTTGTAACACCGGCCACAGAGACGGCAGATTGGTCGCTAGCGAAGTACGCACGCTCGGTGTGTCAAGAACCGCTGCATGCAGCCGTGTGTCGTTCTTGATTGGCGCCCACCTCCGCTTAAATTGACGACGACGGTATGACATACTCCAACAATAGATCAGAATTGAAAGACAATTTTATTTTAACGTGAGGGATATATTGTTTAGTTTTAAGCTGTAGGAACAAGGTCCGCAATTAGACACTTGTGGGCTGTTGACATGATTTTTCATAAGATTATTATGGTTTCTCTCAGACCTCCTGTTTGACCACTGGCCGCTCGCTACTTGTGACCGGTACGCGATACCGACGATAGTCACAAAACGTTATCACTCTTCTATCGAGAGCGATCGGTAAAGGAGACAATATGAAAGAAATGTTTACGATTTGTGACTTAAACATTTGTACCTATTAAAGAGATCGAGCGATACCGTAGTTGCGGGACCATGATTTATGACTCTGTCAAGGTCGAAGGGAACGAGGAACCACACCACAACTCATAAAGTTTTGGACGTGCAAGCCATTATAGACGTAAACCTATGCGTGTAAGAGTGGAAGTGGTGTTCAACTTCACGTAACTAATTACTTTTCTGATTTGACCAAGTTTCCTCGATCTATTACGCGGTATCGGGTGTTTGTTCCAAAATATTCACTGTTCTGTGCTAATAGACTTTCTTCCAAACAAAGTTTTGCGCAATAAGGTTGTAGTTTAGGTAGAATATTAGATTTTGCGAGCGACTACCTTCTCATCAAATTAGTAACCTTGTTCGATAATATGGGAACGTTGTAACTTTGGTATTTACTTTTACGATTTACCAATCAGGCTGCAAATGTTATTCTAGAAATTGGTACACTCGTGTACATTTGTAACGAGTCAGTTCGTAAGGATATTTACAGTTACAATTGTTGAAGGTGATTCATATATACGAGTACCTACGTTGCAAACTAAGCAAATGTTCGCTTTAAAATGTCATGCTATCATGTTAGAGGAGTGGATTTGCTCAGACATGGAATATGTGAGTCGACTTCTGTCCCGCTTCCATATTTCATTAGTCGCCTGTCGCGTCCGGGCGAAGTCCCGTGAAGCCGTCCCGCGTCCTGTCCCGTCCCGCGTCCCGTCTCGTCCCGGCTGCCTCGCCGTATAACTGACAACACTATTACCAAACGCCGGTGTATTATGAAGTTCTTGAAAGAAGGAAATTGTATTTTATTGCCTTCAATTGCTGCTTGAAGCAGACGGACGTATAATGCACAAGCTCATGATATACATATCGTGATATGTATAATGGTACCATCTAGAGTTTTTATGTTTTAATGCTTTTCATAGATCGTTGATATTATGAAAAACTCGTTCATGGCTACATATTATACTTACATTTGTAAGTGAAATAATAATTCATTACCTACGAGTAAATACATCTTTCACAGAGGGCATATTTGAATGATAATATCTAGTCGGATCACAAAAATCAGAAACCATTTCTCAATACATGCAATGACATTCAAAAGAGAAGCACGAGCGGACTGGAATATTCCATATTCCATGGCCGTCACGTAAACGTCACGTCTCCATATTTCATTAATCGTTTGTCGCGTTCTGGCGTCCCGTTTCCCGTTTCCGAGTCGGATCCACTCGTCCACGTCGCAATCTAGTAGATAGACATTTAACTCGGCAGTAACACCGTTTTAATTTAATATTGCTACACTGTGCTACCGTAACTAAAGAAAATGGGTTTTATGATAAAAAAATTTTATTTAAAAGCCCATTACGTACAACGTACCTGAGATTACCTTTAATATTCTCCAAGGAACGTGAATTCGTGAATAAGCTCAACCTACTAGGTACTACCTGTGTATATTTTATTCTCCCTTAAGAAGTAAAAACTCACAAAAAATTAATGCGAAGTAGTCGGATAAATAGTTTGTAGTAATGTAAATTACTGATACTGCGTTAACAGCTTAGTTTTTATATCGACGCCATATCAAAGATAACTGCTAGGTGCCTCTTTTCTATTCATGGAATAACAAACACTGACAGGAATTTAATATTTCACGTACGGTCATGAAGTCGAATCATATTTTTCAATGATCGTCCGTCACGGAGCCGTCACGTCACGAGATACCTATCTGGCAGTTTTTATAGCCTTAACACTGCTGAAAACCTCGCGAATAATATTACTTTAACAGGTTTTTATTCACTCAATTCAAATCCTAGTGTCTCTGTAAAATCAATATGATAACTAATCATCTATAACCGATTTAAGTGACGTACATCTCGGTGACAGACGACGGCATGTTAAATCTGACTAATTCCGTATTCGGCACGGTTAACAAGCGCTCGGCGCTAACGAAGGTGTGCACGGCTTGCAGGCAGCCATGGTAATAATGCGAGAAAAGAACGCACTCACACATCTTCATTAGAGTTTGTTCACTTTAGCTGAAAGTATGAGTGCTGAAGCTAAACAATCGAGCTACAACTAACCTGCCTATATTGATATTACCTGTCAATTTTTGTATAGTGAATATTAGCTGGCGTAGTAGGTACGCAATTCTAATATAGTGCTAAGGTCAATGGATCGACAGCTACGACGGAAGTTGCAAACGCAAAAAGGGGTAAAATACGAGTACCTCTGGATTTAATTAAACATGTTTGAACTAGTTATTCGGTCGGTGCTTTCGCTGTTTACCGAGCGTGTGAAAAATACCTACTTTAGATTAGAAGCCGGAGTGTGGTCACATACGGGACCGCGGCGGAGCTACGAGTTACCCCACCGCGGGCTCGCCCCTTACTTTAATTGTAAAGAAAATACAAGCACTTTAATTTAACATACAATGGAATTAAAAATGTTCATTGTACAATGTTACGATGTATGGGTTCTTGAGATGTATGTTATTTGCGTAATATAAGTACCTATTTTATAGACCCATTTATATAAGATTATGTGAGTATATAACATTAATATTATTGTATTGTCCCTGTAAACATTAATTACACGATGCTAACAAAACGTCTGTTCTTTCCAGGTACGTGACAACATATCCAACAAATTAATAAAATTCATTGATCAGGTATGAAAACATTGTACGAAATTTTCCAGCTAAATTTGATTATTATTCTCAATTAATTTTATATTGTATTTGCAAATATAATATCTGGTTTAATTAATATCGTATACCTAAATGCTGGAATATCGTAGCACATAATTATTTTCCATATAGGTCTCTCCAATTTTCCCGGTTTTTTATTATAATAGAGCCCAAATATCAGTCCGTAATAACTTAGTATAGAATGTAGGAAGTTATGTTTACGGTGTGCCCTCATTTAAATGCGTCTTATCGAAACTTTCGGCCGGTAAACAATACAACGGTAACAAACAACGACAATAGTGACGATTTTATTTTATTGATTTATTTAAATTTTTGATACGAATAAGTGTAGTAGTAGCTTAGAAAAAACAAAATTATTCTTGAAAGGGATGACGTAAGAATGAAATATAAGATGAAAATAAGTGTCCTATATAGTAAGGTACTACTTCTTTAGGTAAAATCCTAATCCTTGACGAGTATGGTGCTACCCACTTAGTTATACGAGTATTATAGCTGATGGCTCCGTCGATAGCCAATCACAATATAAACGTAGCGTTATTGAGCACAGGAATTCATTACAACACAGGTAAGCGAGTAGGTATATCTGAAATATGCTATAATTAACTCATTCTACGAGTTAGATATTTATAATAACTGTTTTTATCAGACTGTGCCAGAAAGAGGGTAATGATTATTAGAGCGTAGGTTTGTAATTCTCGTATATGGTTTTTAAATTATGAGAATATTATAGCCATAAGTGGATGTGACATACATAAGTGATATATTTTTATAACGGTAAAAAATAACAGTCGGGTTTTTTAATCAGTTTAAATAACCCTTCCATTACACCGTTTCTAAATCAAGAGTTGAGCCGAAACGGCAACTTAATCACAGTGCGGCTCGAGTATTTATTGGCTTTAAAGTAAAGCAACCAGTAATCTTGCAGGAGTTGAGCGACTAATTTAATAAAGCCCCAGCAGTTACATAATAAGAGTGGTGGTGTTCGGTGAAACGGCCGCTGTAAGCTGGTGGCTGCTAACTCCCGGTCGGCACGCGAGCGAGCCACGATATTGCATTGCCTAGCCGTGTGTGTGTGCATAGGAACACAACACGTTTATATTTAACAGTCATTTTGAATTAAAATCTATCTGTAAGTAATGCGCAGGCTCTGGTATCTTGATGACTGGTATTATAACGAGTCTATAACAGACCTAGTTTATTTAAATCTTAAGAAACAAATCAAAATGTGCTGAAAGGGCAATCTGAGAATATACATTTCATTTAAACTATGAAATTACTGAGCACAGTTTGTGGTATAGACTTGAACCTTCCCTTCATTTTATAAACATTAGCTTACAAACAAGTTTTGTAAAACTTACAATTGAAAATGAAATGGTTTTTTTATGTTTACATGGTAGCGATAAAAAAGGCTATAAGGCATTTGAATTAATTAACACTACATGAAAGAATAGGTTTGACACGTTAAAACAATTTTAACGTAGGTATTAATTTGTACAGTTTAGAAAAAATGACGAAATAATGTAAATTATTATAGACACAATAAAACTTAATTTTCAGCGGGCCGTTAATTTAATTAAGTTCCTTTTAGTTGTACACCAACCAAAGCATTGTAATCGGCGGCCTAACTCGGAGTCGACACGCGAGGAGCCGACTCGCTCCTGTGTAGCGATTTCATTTTATTACGACTTGATTACGTTGTTTGTTACCCCATAATTACCAAATTTATGGATTCCTGGTCAGCACGTATCGCAAAGGCGCGGAAAAAGCATTGAGGGCACTCTGATTCAGCTAGCGTGGCCATCGCTAATTGGCACTTGACGACACACACCCCAAACACCAAACACAAAAGTCGATAGCCCAGACATTCTTCTGAACTTCGATCCCATTACATCTAATAGAGAAACAATAATCTACGTTTGAAGAAAAATATTGGACTGATGATGGTGGTAATTATAGATTCGATACACTATCGCTTTCCTCTTGCTTGAAAACGTTTCTCGTTCGTTGCAACTAGTGCTATAACTACGACAAAATTACTATCCCGAAATAATAATAATTAAGAACCCTTTAAACTTCACTGAAGTTAAAACTGACTAAAGAATTTTAAACTTTTGCTTAAGGATTCGATCGCACGCGACACGACTCGCTTTACTACCACTCTATTAAATTGAAGCTACCCACGTGGTACTAAATTTTAATGTTTGTTCAACTACGTACATGAAACTCTTAAGGTTTTCAATTTTCATGATAAGTTTCCAAGTTTAAAAAATTGCAAATCTGATGCATTTATACTTAGGTAATTTAACGTTAAAGTAGCCCAAATAATGTTAGTAGGCATACGTATAAAATGACGACATTAATTGTAATAAATCTTCAACATTTTATATATTGTAACCAGTTGTAAAACGGTAAACTAAGCTGAAATTTCGACACGAAGCTCCCTATATGACGTGTACCGTAAACCCACGTTGGATTTAAGTGTTTAACGGTCGCGCAATTAGCATCCATTTGTGAGTGTTTAGGCGTTTTGTAGAAACTTGAATTATTACCGGCACCAAATAACCACGACTCTAGGACTCGTGCGCCAATTTGCCCGCAACGTAATTTTCCTCGGACGCAAAAGGCTATACTAGTACTCGTATGAAATTATAGGTTGTGTCTGTGGAAGGAAGTCCTTCATTATTTGCACTCAAAACATTATCACGATATTTGTGAAATTCAACGTGCTCAGAATTAGAAATGCGAGGTGAGGACCCAAGTTATGTAGTCTTGGGCAATCTACTGAGCGAAGTAACATTAACTTATATTCATTATCACTTATTATAAAAGTAGTGCAGTTTTCATCAAAAGCCGCTCCAAACTGCGATAGCTCCGTCGACACGATTGGACCGTAAAATTCTATCGAACAAAACGAAGACAAATTTGTCGTCGACCTCAATTCTATTTTGAATTATTCAGAAACTCCAAATGAAACAATCAGAAATAATAAGAAATAGAAATATGTACGGACGCAAGAATAATTATAATTATTAAAAACACGGACAGTAATCAGTGTGGAGGAGGAGAATTTCTAACGAGGAAGTTTTATTCATTACTAGATGTCGCCCGCGGCTTCGCCCGCTGAAGAGAAGTTTTAAAAAATATAGGATTTATCCCAAGGGAACCTATAATCGGGATAAAATGTATCCTATGTCCTATTCGCGGATGCAACCTATCTGTGTACCAAGTTTCAACTTAATCCGTTCAACGGTT
>LGAG01000860.1:244854-257117 GCA_001278395.1 Lerema accius | reverse complement strand
CCGCCGGTCCACGCTCGCTCGCAGATTATTCAGTAGTTTCTCAGAACCAGTGGCGGCGTACAATAAATTTTGGGCACCGAAGCCTTATTATGCGGTACGGCCTACATTCCTGAAGCTACAATTTGCACTATAAAAAGTTTTCTGCGACTATTGTTTTGGTGTTAGAGAATGAGGAGGGCATAGAAATGGCTTTCTGGTGAGTAGTTGGAGGCTATTATCCTTGTATGGAATGTAATCATTGAAGAATTTATAGCTTATTGACGTCATCTTTCTAACAATGTCGACCCGTATGGAGTAATAGTTATCAAGCTAGACCCTGGCTCCGATTCTATGTAACTGTTTATTTGATTCAATAAACATGTTTCAGCTTCATAATTGAAAACTATAGGGATATTCGAATTTTTTTACGGTGTTTTCCATAGTCATGAATCTTGATGTAGGTAGTAGTGGGTAGTGTTCTCTTACTAATTCGCAAATTAATATGTACTAATCAGTAATTTCTTCTAACACTATCACTTTAGCATATATTTTATGTACAGGTTCACTGTTAAGTAGGTACATAATTTCATTTTAAATTTTTCTGCACGTTGTAAGTTCTATAGCACAGTCGCTCCAATACGGAACCCGTTCTACTCGTCTACTCGTTCTGAACGACACTCGCCCAGCGGCCAGCGAGACAAAATAAAACCACGCACGACCATTATTCTGGACATATTTCTAAGTCAATTAAATTCGGCGGAAGATGGCGGCCCTCGGTCCCCATTGTTTTTTGGTCCGCCATCTAAATCGTTTACTGTTATTAGCAATGCTATGTAGCGGGACGATCAGTTCGCTATGAGCTCCCGAGCTATGCTTTTTGTTAAACAGTGACATAATTAACTTCACTTTGATTCTTTTTCCACCGCAAATATTCTGAATTTAATTAGTTCTACGAACTGTGAACGTGTGAGCGTTGCGCTCTGAATTTACCGTTCGTTTTAAAGACTTAAACTGCTATTCATTCGAGTGCTCTGTCGAAAATCTTTCGACATACTATTTCCAATATACAATTTCATTGAACTCGACGAAAATGGCGGTGGAAACAATAAAAAATTGTAGTGTTTTTGGGTCGTGCGGTCATAAAGGTGCCCACACGCGTCTAATGAGTGGCGGAAGATTTACGGTCGATAAATAATGTTAGTTACATGTAATGACCATAAGCGCACGACGCGGTCCTGCGGGCGGCGGCGCTGCGGTGGCTGTCGCCGGGAATAGCAATCGCTAATGGCTGCCGTTAAATGGCTGTTTGATCTATTATATATTATCGAATTAACTCCTAAAGGTGCAATAAAACAGAGGATTAAAAAAATGTAATAAGAATAGCAAACGAGCTTACAGTGCCAGCACTCCTTGCCGACCATGTAAATCATAATAAGCCTCATCATACTCAATCGTAGCACTGAAAAGCGGTCAACTCGTTTAGCAGCTACGATACTAGTAACATACAGATTCACAGACAACTTAAGTTCGGTATTATTTTCCTTCATTTGGATCGGGGATAAAATATGTGTGTGACCGAGCGTGTCTGAACATAAAATACCTACCTAAGAGAATCAAGTTAGGTCAGAAAAAAATGGCTATTTTAATTACCAGTAAAATTAAAAATAATTTGGAAATCACACGGAACAATAAGGTCTTCCTTTAAGTCTTTCCTCAAAGCAATAAATTGGTATTATAATAAGTTTCTATGAGTAATGTAAATGAGTCATTGCTTTACGGATATTGAGACCATTAGTTTGGACACAGCAATAAAATAATAGCCGTAAAGAGTTCGTAGACCCATGATTTACGTATATGTTGGTATGACACACAAATTCCTTAAACGATTTAAAGTATATAAAATGTAATCTTATCTTTTTCTTAGAATTCTTCTCACAGCTATAATAATAATCGTAAAGTTATTATCTATTTCTTACTCGTATTACTTATCTACTAATTCAGAAATGGGAATGTCGAACATTTAATTTGAAATTGTTTTAGTTGGAATATTTGGAATAGATTATTATTATGTTGTATTTTATTTGAAAACAAATGGTTTTGTTTTTAGTTGTTTGTATAAAGTTGTTTGTTTGTTAAGATTACAGATTGTTATTATTCAAATTAATCACAGTCAAGAAAATGCTAAATGTTTTAGGGAAAAGCTTCCGTGTTTATACTGTCTTCATATTTTTTTTAATTAAAATGGTGGGTCTATTTACCTACATATTGCGAAAGTACCTAAAAGTGTTACTTACATGTTTTTCAAGCGTATGTAAGCGCATCGCTTATTATTACTTATAATAACTAGGTTTTATAATAACCAAAACCCTTTTTTACCTAGTAGCTAAATACCACATAATTAGATACTCCCAAATAACTCAATATTAAAAATTTTCTTCACATGACACTAGCTTAGTTATAAATAGGAAATAATTAGTAGCACCCAATAATAACAAATGGCCGTAAAAGGAGAAACACAACGACTCTACTTTACCCGTCTATTTCCGCCGCTCTCCGCGACACGACGCATTTCACTCCCTTTGATGTAAATTGAAGTTGCGTTGCCCACTGCGCTTTAATGAGCACTAGATGGCCGTCTTCTTGTAATTAATGCAACGGTTGTTGATTTTTATAAACTAAATGCGTCTTTACGGCACTTGCGCGAACTTAGGATACGTTTGTCGTGCATTTTTGCGTAAAAACAAAGAGCAAATAATTTTTATTATTTTGATTTAATCATTATCTTTACACTGTAGTCATTTGTCTCATTATTATCTAGGCTTCTTCCTAAAAAAATAATTAAATAGTCCAATAATTTACAACTTTTGAGCCCCGAAAGCGTAGGGCGTAGTCCAACCAACCAACCAATATAATTTGGTATTATTTTATGATACTCGTAGAAAGCAATTTCCTAGATAAACTTAAAAAAACATGTCAAATTAAAAAACCACCCCTCTTATACGTAGACTATATTTATACAAATGTAGTCATTTACTGTGAAAAGAAAGTGTTGTTGACTTACGCGTTCTACGCTTGTTTGTTTGCGGCTCAGATTGTCTCATATTAAAGCATGAATTATGCATGATAGCGATTGAAACCTATGCGCAAACCATGAGCTCGGTGAAGAATATGACAGTCCCGCTAAATGGCGGTCGAATGGACGCACTTTCTAGGTATTACCATAAATGACAAATGCCGATTGTCGTTTTGGTGCTATTTCTTTATGTTTACTGTAAAAAGGCCGAAAGCTTGAGCATAATGCCGGCATAAACACCGTTATATATGCCGGTTTTATGTGTAGTTGTGTCAATAATTTAGCCTTTTATTTATATGAGCATCATTGATTCATTTGTGCTCGAATTTTTATATTAGAGAAACGTAAATGTTGAAAGAAGCTTTCAAGCTTGACAAGGAGCATTCAGAAAAATGGAGGAATCATCGAAACAAATTTGCTAGCGTATTTGTATGTATCTTGATGATTTTGTTTGCGTGTGGATTTTAAATTTGAATTTATATTAATATTTCGTAACGTAACTCGTTAATATTTGAATATGTTTTTAGATATTTTAAATTAAAAGGTTTCATCTACCACGGTGTAGGCTTATAAAATAATACCGAATACCGAAACTTCTTTCCACTGCGTAAAACTAGTTGGTTAAATACAACCAATATCTTAATTTGGTAACACATTAAGTCTTCCTGTATTGAAATCCCTTGATTGATGGAACAAATCAAATCTCTCTGCCTAGATTTGAACATCGTCTTTAGTAGGTATTTGAAACGATCTTTAACATTTAAATTAGCATTGGAATTGCTCGTTCGAGTTATGAATGAATATTGATAATTCAATTAACTCTGATGGCGTAGTGGTTTGAAAGTTTTACTTCCGTACGGGTGTCTTAGGTTGAGAACGTGTCAATGCTAGTTTTTAAGGATTTTTTAAGGAATTATGAAGAACAACCTTTTCTGCTGAAAGGTTTCAATAGTTATAAAATTTCTGTAGCGAACCTCGTGGTTAAAACATAATTAAATTATTGAATAAAATCATTATCTGTAAGTTAATTAAAATGTTTTTTCTATATAGTATTTAAAAAGCAGTGTTTGAACTGTTATATATTATCTCAGTACAATTTTACATAAGACTTTACAGTAGTTCGTAGGGGTAATAAAATAATTGCGCCTTATAGAGCCCGCAATATTTCCTCTACTTCAATGTACCTACTCCTATAGCAAATAGAAAGTCGTGTATTCTGAGCTGCGAGTGAACGGGAAATATATAAATAAGCAATATTACATTATAATATAAATAGTCCCACCTGTACACTGTTTATATCATGAATATATTCAAATGGCGTAAAGTATCGCTCATTGGTTTCTCTGTTAAGCTTAGTGCATACTGGTCAAATATTCAAAGAAAATATTTTCAGCAGTAGGTACATTGAAAAACAGACATGTCTTCCATCAATTCAAGTAAATCCATATAAACTTTGTCAGCCGTTTCTTTACATATCCCTCTTATATTATAAGTGACAAAATATTTGGGTTTCATTCATGTACTGACCGATGCGGGAATTATAATGGAACTTGGCACAGAAATTTCTAGATACTAACTAAAGTCCTATTACAACTTAATCACTATGTCCACGGGCGGCAGAAAATGGTGGCACTGCAAGCTCATTTGCTATTCTCAAACATAAACAAATGCACGATCACCGTCGAAATGACACTGTAAGATAGGTACTCAAGTTCTCTCGCAACTGTGAACGCGCCCTTACGTAGGTTACGTGTATTTACGGTACATTGACTTATCGGTCCGCGGCAAATATGAGATGCGCAGGTTCCGGATTCTGTTTTCCGGTGCGGCCAATTTAATTTAAGGCTCTTTATCTTCGTATCTCGGCTTAATATCGGTGATATAACGCGTGAACTTGTGGAAAATGTGTTTGTACGTTCGTTAAAAATTACGATTCGACTCACGTTTTCTTCGCGACAGGTTTATTGGGCAACAGATAAAATATTTTACTTTACTTCTGTGGTTTTAATGTAAAAATAATTTGAATTAAAAGTCGAAAAGTAATGTTTGCAGTTGAATAAAGTTTTTGTTTTACGACTAAGTTTTTAGTTGCCTTACAATGGTTGATAACTGTGTTAAAATTTTCAGGACAAGGAAGCTATTCATGAAATACACGTTTTGCATCGACACATTATACTTAAGTTATGTCGATGCAGGTGGAGTAAAATGATGTACGGATGTCGAGAAATAGTACGATTTTATTACGAACGTATGACCCGAAATATGACGAGACTCCTTTTGTATAATCCAACCACCACCCAGGAGTAAAAAAATCTTTGTACTGTAAAAGTTGATTGTAACAAAAATAATCCCTAAATATGTTTGAGTTAAGTACCTACCTAGTGTCCAATATATTGTGTTGTTATGAATGAACATGGTTATTGTAAATACCCACGCGATACTCCAAGAGGTATTGTGCACACGTCAGTACCACCCACATGGTCAATCGATGTATCGTGTTCTCCGACATTCATTCTCATGGTAAGGTACCATCAATAGTCTATGAAGCTTAAATTACTCGAAGCTTCTGCAGGCTCGCTATCCTCATTTGCATATGTTAAGTCCAAATTTGGAATGGTAATTAAAGACCAGTGGCGGTTTTAACAACATCATAACGAAATAGAATGCACGGAAAATTATAAAGGATTTATTTAGTTTTTTTTATTCGGCCTTTGGCTGTTTTAACTGAAGGCTAGATATAAAATTCATAATTTAGTTTTAGCACGATATTCATTGTTGATGGATTTATTACTAATAGCGTAGACATTTATTGAGGAAAATGGATAGTCATTAAGAACAGTGACAAAGAAACTGCTCTACTTTAAAGAAGCATTTAGCATTGACCGACCCAACCTCAGCTGTGGAGCTTTGATTAGAATGTATTGCATTGAATTCTGTGCAAACTACGAGTTTAATATACTACCCTGGTAAATACCATGCTATATAGGTATAATGTGGAGGATGGGGCTTCTCCTTTACTGGATCATAGTATCTCGAAGAATACTCCAAAATATTCCTGATCAATTAATGTTATCACAAAAATTCCAATGTTTTGTCTATTGGAATTATAATTGCTAGACAAAACATTTTTTTTATCCGACTGCGTAAGAAGCGTTTTTTTCTATAAGAATACCTGGATAGTCAATCGTTTGTAAAAGTATCATGTCTTTAGATTTAATCCTCTATTAACTATACGGTGTTGTATGACAACTGTTAATTTTTTACGCACTCTTTTTTGCAACCCCAACCTTCCTCAACAAGGATTCGTTGGCTCGAGTCGAGCGTACGCACCCGATCCAGTTTCATGTGTACAAAAAGAAAGTGAAGTTACGCATGATACGCATCCCATCTGGTCGCCACGTGCTCCCGCGGCGAAGGCTCGTCGGGAACTGGGTCAGCGTGCCCTTGACTGCGCGCGCGCAACAAAAAGAGGAGTAGCGCCCTCTCGCGGCCTTGGAGGGCGGCTCGCGATTGCAGGTTGCGCGGGTTGCCAGTTGTTTCTTTTTATTCATTATATTTTTGTATATGCAGCTTGGTTTTAAGTCGAAGTTTACAGAACAGTGCCATTTGTAGCTATTGTGCGCGTCTGAGTTTCGGTCATGTTGTTGACTTACTATTAAAAAAATATTTTAGTAAAATTTCAAAATGTCCTAGGCCTGTTATGTTATTGATATTGCTATTCTCTTGTATAGAATAAAATAAGTATTGATGCGGGTATTTATGCCACTGTAATTACTTCTCCCACAAGACCGATCGATATCCCACCCACACAATAAGCACCATTTTCTAGACTGTAATTAAAATTTTAAAATAAATTAATAAAAAAAGAAAACGATTATACGCTACTTAATTCCTATGTTTTACTAAGTTACAGACGTTATTACAAAGTAAAAACTCTAAAGTTACCACTTACACTTATAACTAGATGCAAAATTACACGTTGTTTAATTACAAAATTCTACTTGGCAACCCAGTTGTTGGGTCACCTTTCGGCTGGAGAGGGGGGAGGGGGGCACCAGGGCACGTGATCGCTCGTATTATTAGCGGCAGGTGGCAGGTGCATCGCCCACTCTGATTTGTGCACCACGTCCGATATTTGTTTCGCACATGTTGCCATTTATAATGTCTTTGGAAACATCTTTTTTTCACAATTTCTACTTCTAAGTGTCTTTTCACATGTGCGACAACGATGCGTCAAAAAGTCGCTCAATATTGCAGCGGTGGCGGGTGCAAAGTAACAAAATAAGTAGCTTAATTCACATCGCTTAGGACGACTTTTGCGGACCAAAGTACAATGTGTCGTTAGTATTGTCTAAATAACAATACTCGTACCTATTTAGTAGGTATCTCATGGTGATGTCATTATTGTAAAAAGTGGTTATTCTCAATTAAGTTACCTTCAGCTACGAAATCAGAGCGATTTGTTATAGTAATTAAGCTCTAAAAATGGTAAAGCAATGATCGATAGAGTTTAAATTTTGTAGAGAAGCAAAATAAAAAACATGTAACCAAGAATATAATAAAGTTTTTTGTTTCATAAAAGTTACTTTAACTAAGGTTTTAAATTTTAGTCAAACTGATCCAATATCATTAAATATCGTTATGTATTTGTTATATCATAAAGATTAAGAAACAAGTGATAAAACTTAGATAACTAAACTATAATAGTAACATTTTTTTGTACACGACGTAACGAATGTTATTTCATAACTTCATTTTAGTTCTACATAGTCATCACCAATTTTAAATTGACATCCTTTTGAATCACACAAATAAAACGATTAAAATAACATAAAAGTGCGAGATATTTTTTGCTGTAAAAACGCCAATAATTGAGATAAATAAATTACTTACAAAACATACATTACAACTACATAAATACTCGTAAGTTTTGTGGGAATCTGAGAATTATTATTCCCGATCTTGAATGGAATATGCAAATGTGATCGTTAGATAAATTGGTACACGACGTGTATAAATGTGCGCGATTCAATATTACCTATTGACATGCAAATAGTAGGTGTATTACATCGGTGCCTTTTTATATGTTTTTTTATTAATTAATATAACTTCTTGCATCTTAATGTGAGAATCTTATTCATGTATGGGTAGGATTTACTTAGATATTTAATTATAATTAAAAAGGAAATGTAACCTGGAAAGGTTGTTTACGGAAAAATCTTACTCAGTTCATATTAAGAAAGTACAAAAGCTTCTTAATTTGTTTTGAAGAAAGCTAGAAAAAAATGTTGGGGAAGAACACCCACTGCCACTACCATTTTATGCAGCGAAGCACATTGCCACGTACAACTTTGTTATTGGATTTGGAATTGGTATAGACGATAGCGACGATATAGATGTTTGACCTGTACTTATTACAAATCATTGATTAACTTAATAACTATAGATACTATAGATTATAGACTCGTTCGATATTGCTGGTTTGTAGATGTAAGTAACAAAGTCAAAGTAAACGAAGGCTTTCGTTTAACGTATACGTATGTATAAATGTAAGTATTATTTTTATTTACTCCCGAAATTAAATAGATTTATATTTAACTCATAATTATACATAAATTTAGCTGCAATTCTCTCCGCGTAATCTTAACTATTGAATCCCCTACACAGCTGTTTTCCAGTTATTTAACATTAGGTAAATTTTATCTAGAAATAATAATGAAGAATCCGTGATAGTATAGTCGGGTTACGTGGGCGTAGGTTCTAATATCCGCCATTAGAGCATCTAAACGTTTATAACGCAGAATAATTTTATAACTTGTTTTATAAAATTCATTAGATATCCATAAAAATGATTACTACATGCAGCCTTTGTCAAATTCGTCTTTAATTAATAACAGATGAATGTCAAATGCAAATTACTCAATTTAATATTGTATGCAAAGTATCTAACTATACAGAAAAATAAAATATATCGGTTTTTTAAATAATTAGCTATTGTATAGCTAAATTAGAAGTTAGACATAGATTAGATTTATTTATTTATTTATTGAACATTAACATAATGTATTTAAAATCTGAACATTATCTGGCATTATTTAGCTAAGTGATTTCCTACTGCTATTTTACCTACTTAATATTATACGTTTAAATTATATACGCAACAAGTTATCAAAGCAAAATCACGTGCAAAAGTTAACAATACATAATGTATTGTTATATTTACTTATTAATTTTGACCCCCAGTAACGCATCAGTAGTAATTGAGAAGTTCTGAAGGGAACAAATTAACATTCATACATACATACAATTCATAATCTACGTACATCTATGAACCGATTGCTTCAAACTAATAGTCCTATCATCAGTTATTTTCATTATTATTATAATTACTTACAAGATATTTGGTAAAATAAAAATTGTTTCAACTAAAACGAAGCATTATAATAAAAGTACATTCGAGGTGGAAATATTCGTAATCAATTTTTTTTTCTTAATTAATAATGGAGTTTTCCTCTGTTTATGCGGACGGATTAGTACAGCCACTTGTATAATATTATGTATTCGTTTTATTTTAATGTCGACTATTTATGATATTAAGTACGTAACAAAATTTTATGTGAACTTTGGTTTTTACATAATCTAACCGATATATTTATGGTTATTTGAATTAAAAACAAGTAACATTATCTTGAATATCTTGTTTTGTGCAAAATTTTATTATCGCTCTCGTGTAGGTAACGTTGGTTCTCAAAGTTGAGAGCCCTTTGAGGATTCTTTAGTTTATATAAAAAATTGTAGGTACAGCTCTAACGGTTAAAATAATAGATATCTTATAAGGAAAACCAGGTTTGGAAAAAATCACGTGCTTTAAAGATGGTATCAAAGTAATTTCCTAAATAATAAAATTAAAGCGTTATTTTCCTGATACTAATTATTTTGTCTATTATTTAAACTAGTTTCTACTACGACCAGTCTGTGATATACAATTTGCTAACGTCATAAGGATATTTGCTGCAATTAATTTGTATCTTACAAGCATTTATTTAGCGCTATAATCATCTGTAGCGAAGTAAAGTATTGAAATTTAATATTATTAAAGTCATTGTAACGTTTATAAAATGTTTCTAACATGTTAGTAGGTTTCATAGCAAATAAAATTTACATTTAATATTTGTAATGACCAATAATAAATGTAAATCGTTGAAAACCTTACATTTTGAATATACGAGTTGTACCTACACTCGGCTATTATATTGTGGGTATTGCCTAAATTAATATTAACTAGCGATCGCCCGCGGCTCCACCCGCGTAATTTTGCCGTTTTCGCAATATTTTTTATTGCTGCCCCTCTCCTATTTATATTAGCGTGATGTTATATAACCAATAACCTTCCTCGATAAATTGACTATCTTACACTAAAATAATTATTCAAAATGGTCCAGTAGTTCCTGTGATTAGCGCGTTCCAACAAACAAACTCTTCAGCTTTATATAAGTATAGAAGTATAGATTTAGTGTTAGCGTTTATATTCTATCCCGTTAACATAATACACAATAGTTAATCAGAAGCGAGCTTTAAAAAATATTTATTGAACTAGACAGTAGGGATTTTGAATAATTAATTCAAATATTCAAAATTCATTATTCAAAGCAAATACTAAATACCCAATTATAACATCAGGCATCTTATTTAAAAACATATTAACTCTGTTGCGTGCGTTTGAACGAAGCAATCGTGGGCGGAGCTTTTTTAAAGACTAATCTTTAAGCTTTACTGACGTTTTCTGTTTCCGGGATCAATATGATCCTCTACATATAGTTATAAAATATACAGATTGCTATATTCCTAGCAAATTAATGTTTATAATTATGCCTACGATTCGTTTTTACATACATATTATTTTAGTTACACCCCATAGACAAGTGCACTACCCGTAGACAAAATGAATCATCATTTAGAAAACGATGGTTGTCAGTATATACGTAACATAATCGCTGCGTTAACATCGCGTGGATCTTGCGCTTTTTTAATTAGCACACGTTAACTGTATAATTCAGCTAATTCCGAGTCTGTATAAGAAATAATCAGTCGCGTTAAGTTTGGGTTTTAGTCTTAAAACAACGACATATCCCCCAGTAGGGATAATGCATCGCAGTTCATACACAGGAGACGTATTTTTGATCACAAAAAACAACCGAACACACACACATTGACACGCCTTAATAAGTTAATCTTGAAGCTCTAATGAAATATCACGCAGCGACAAAGACTGTCTCATGCCGTTTTTTCACACAACAATTGTGCACTCGGCGTGAGTCTTATTGTAATAGAAATAACGGTGAATTTACAGTGTTTTCGATATTGAGATAATGTGGTAGATTTGGAGGAAATAAATAATTTGAGTGGAAAGATGGCGCGATAAGCGAAGGTACCTGAGATTCGAGTACCCTGCGTAGGGTTGTCAAAGTATTTTTTTGTTTTTGTTAACTTATATTTACTTTGTATTCATTATCCTTTTTTATTTTAAGTAGGTATGAGTAAGTAGGTCGTTTTGTAATAAATTATGAGTAATGTGGTAAGAATGTAACGTAGATGGAATCTTTAATAATTAATTTAACACAAAATATTAAGGAACCCAAGAATATTTAAGTTAATAAAGGTGCTTACTGAATGAGGTGTAAAAAATTGAAAGTGCGGAATAATTTCATCAAACCAATTTGAAGTCTCAATTACATTCAAATCCGATATTTTAAGATATAAAATATTAGTTAAATTGTTAACTTTATAGTATATATATTATGTGAAGCAGTTAACTGCATGTATTGAGTATGTATCGGCAACCCTAGTAAACCGTCATGCAAAAAATGATTAAGAAATAAGAAATATTAAGATTCGTCGCACGCCTCCGTCAGGCAGCCGGAGGACGTTGCATTGTGTTCATTTTAAACATACAAATATACGTACTGTTTTTATCGTATAAAGGATACTAATTGTAATAATATGGAGTACACTTTATGCGCCAAAGGCGTTGTAGCAAATCTTTAAACAATAAAAAAGAATCTTTGATATGATTTGATTTCTGTGATGCTGATATAATTTATATGCTCATATACCTACTAAAAAGTGCATCGACAGCTTCCTGTAACCTATATTACCTACTCTATCTATGTAACTTATTAGAAATATTGGTTATTAACCATTATTAATCATG
>LGAG01000860.1:233140-244783 GCA_001278395.1 Lerema accius | reverse complement strand
AAAAAATAATATCATATCTCGTTACCGAATCTATCTTTTGTTGCTGCAAAGTTGTTAGATGTACGACATGTTATGGATGTGGCAACTATATTTATGTTATTTTACTACTTTACAAAAACATTGTGACTCTACATTAAAATTTTCATAGCATTGTCAAAATAGTCTGCTGATAAATCCCTCTTTTCATGTCATTCCTAAGTCTCTGATTTCATTTAATTTTGTTTTTAATACAATGGGCTGATTCAGTACCTAGTGGCATTATATACTGATCACCATTGGCGTTGTTACTTAGTAAAACGTTATACATAAAAAACGGAAACGATGACTAATTGATAAAAACTTGAATTTTGAAAAATTGGTCCTGTAAAGAGCAAAGGATAATTTTCGGTAAATCAGGACAATTTTAAGCTACTACAAATTACCATCGACAACAAATACCGTATTCTAAAGTACGCACATATTCTCACATCCCATCGCACATACATCGCGCCATGCACTTTCGTTTTTATGCATCCAGGCAGAGTGGCCAGTGTCGAACGTCGCGTCCTACGCGCGTTTTTTCAATGGTATATTCCATTTATCTTACGGTCAATGTTTCGAACGTCTGTACGCAGCGTAAATGCGCATAAAAAGCCCGGGAAAAAACTTGTGGAAGTCACGTTTATAAAAAGTATAGTTTTGGAAAAGGTTTTCGTTTTTATTGTGCGTTATGGCGCGGTCTGCGGTGCAACGTATTGTTGTGCGGTCGACTCGTGTTTTGTTTGGTCGCGACGCGTCCGTAATACTGTTATGATTTTGTAGTTCGGTCGCATATTTGTAGCTTTTTGTACGGCACTGTAAAAAGGTTCTGCGTTTGATTAGTTTTCGATACTGTTTTCGTTGTTTTTCGGATTCTGTTCTCATTTAAGAATTCTTATACGAGTAATGGCCATGTTCGTCATTTCGTTGTCCTCGTGAAATGCATAGATAAACACATCATAGCATAAAGAAAAAGCGGTTTTCTTTCGCTTAGCTGTCCTGTTCTTATATTGACTCTGGTAGGACACGTATGAAATTACCAATTTACATGCCACGATTATCGTCTAGATCTGACGCTATCGACATACGAAAACTATATCGTATCGCACAATCTGAAGAAGCTGTTTCTTGTTACTCAAATTGAAATAACAGATTAATTTAGCAGGCATTAAAACTATTTATAAAAAACATATCAAGTTACACGTACTTAGTTATTGAAGACCCGTTTTAATGGTCGCATTCGAAGATTAATTTGAATTTATTTTAACTAAAACCACCTAAAACATACGTCAATTAAATAAATTGGAAGAGTGTATGCGTGTACTAATATTTAAATGTCCACAACCGGCCTATGGATGGGCGAGATCATTGACTCAGAATAGATTCGTCACAGAAAGTCGACTACCAAAATACACTTATTTTCTGCCTATTGATTACGATTCAACGTGGAAGAGGATCTATTATCAATTTGTAGTTCATTTGCTCCATTAATGGCTGTTTCTATTAATCTGAAAGTGTAACGAGAATTTTTGGATTATTTTGTAGTTACTTGATAGTAATGTTTACAACTAAAACCATTGTCAATCAAATCAACTACTGATTACAATATATTTAGGATCTGCTTAGTAAGGTGATATATAAATCTTACTATCTACTATTATGATATCAACATCTAACACTAAATGCATAAGTAATAGCATTTTCAATAAAACCGTGATTAATCGACGATGAGCGGCGTTCTTTGCTGTAGCATGTATTATATTGTATGGCAAATTAATTCGGTTATTCTTTAATTACCTACTGACGTCTCTGTCACAGATTTGTTACTCTATGACCAACAGCGATTTCAATAAACAACACGAATGGCTTCTTTCTAAAGTGATACGACATTCCGTGCAATTTGCATAAGTGCGTAGCTCGTAGCTACTGAGATATACTCGGAACGTTTAGAAAGTACATAAAAACGTCGCGAGAATTAACTGCAGTAGAAGTCAAACGCACAGACAACAATTCTAATGAAATGTATGAATAAATAACGAATTATAGTTATGTTAATCTAACGACTCATACCGTAATACAATGTTACCTAGTTGTTAATCTTAGTGTGTTTTATGTCAGCTTTATCAGGCGAAGTGGGGACTGGAGTCTAAGATCACATGACGTAGGTATGCCTCGTTTTTTTCGTCGTGATTTAAAAAGTAAACAATCTTGACACTACTTTTATTTATTTCATTAATAAAAAATAAATTTAGAAGTATACAGAAATTTATTTTAACATTAAATTATTGTTTTTCTTTAGTATTTTTTAATTTGTGTCTGTCTTATTTTTAAATCGATAATTACAATAAAAATACACTGTAAGATTGTTTACTTTTTAAATCACGACGAAAAAAACGAGGTACCTATAGTGGAAATTTCAACAAAACAATACACGTAAATGTCTGTGTTAAAACTTATTGAAGATAATAATGATATGACATTAAAGTAATACTCGCAACTCAAAAAACATGTCATTAATATAACACGTTTGTGTATCTACTGTTTTGAGTGTAGAAATGCATCGATTATGGCACGTTCTACAGCACAATAGGCTTGATAGATAACAAGATATGGGTTGTCATTAGATTCGCCTGCAATGTAGTAGTGGGAAAGCCTAAAAATTTTTGAATATGCCCCCTCAGACCAAAAAATATAACAGACTCAGTGGTCAGATCAAAAAAGTGAGGTTATTTTTTTTCTTTCATTTATGATCTAACATTTGTCACCGGTCTGCCGAGAAATGCACCGGGAAACGTTATCATTTGTTATTAATGTTATGTTTTTCCATACTACGCTTCTTTGTTCCAAAGACTGCGTCTATATGTATGTTTTTTGGTCTGTGCATGCCCCTTTTCCAATTTTTGTGAGTTGGGTTTTTTATTTATGTCCACTGAATTCTACTAGTTAACTCCTAGTGAGTTCATCTAGAAACTCGTGTGTCTGTCGGTCGTTCTGTTATTGTCGGCTGAACATTGTCATCGAATGTATGACTACAGCCCATTAACAGCTCTCTGCAGTCGGCAGTTTCTCAAGCGATTAAGGAAGTAATAATAAACATTGACTAAGCAGGGAGTAAACTCTGATTTGGTCTTAGAATACCTACTATTAAAGGTACCTAATTACTACACTAGGAGGACACTAGGTTGAGCCCAATAACATAACTCTAAAAATTATGCAGCGATAAGATAATGTTAACATATTGATTCAGTTATGGCCCGTACCGTATTTCTATTTAACAGTACAAATGTTGGTTGCGACAAGATTCCGGTAAGGTCGGAGGTCGCCACCGTCGGCCGCGGTGGTATGTCGTCGTTTATTATATTAGCGTCTAATATATTCGTACATTAACACGAATAAAGTTTAGTACAAGCAGAGATGATACTCGGTTATGTCGCGGTCATAAATTACGGATATTCAAATGATATCGATACCAATTCGGTACCGCAATTAACACGCGAACTGGTTTGCTAGTGATGGGCTCATGTTTTTGGCACTATCGGTAGTTTTGAGGTGAGCGTTTTTTGTTTATGTTTGTCTTTAAAGCAAGGGTTTCTTTTCATAACTGAGGAGACCGAGAGTATCTTACATCATGCTGCTTAGCGAGGATTGATAGAGGGGTTAGTGGGTAAACTAAATATTGGAAGTCTTATCCCGCCTGAAGGCCTCCTATGTGACATCGTGCCTGATACCTAACTACAATAACTGAAACGGGTTTACTTGTCCTTCGAAGAGTAAATGCACTAAAATATATTTTTGGCACTAGTTGCCTCTTAAATCGATTATTTTAAATTAAGATGAACTGTCAGGTTATGAATAACTTCATTGATGTAATTAAAAGGTTTTCTAGAAAAAATCAAATTCGAGTATGTAACGTTTTTACATAATACATAGTATGTTAAATTACAGAAGTAAGCCTTATTAGTACCCACGCACATAAATATAATATAACAGAAATATCGATATTTTGTATAAAACACATACATTCACATCCCTAGCAAGTGCCAGACAAAAATAATTTTATTTGCTATCTAGCCAATAAGTGTGCAATGAATCCGCCGAGTACCGGCGCGATGGGATAATGACCAATTCGCGGGTGTGGGCTTGTCCAGTTTTTTGACAAACACACGTATTATATACCGGTTTTATACCATGTCACCGCACTTCTAATAACCATTCTTTATTCTCAACAAAGACCATTGCGCATTGTGGAAATTTAGTCTTTATTATGTTTAATTTAGATGAAAAATTGTTTGGACTGTTTGTGTATTTCGCTCGGTGTATTTCGTGGAAATTATCGATTTTATTTTGGGTAATTACATCACTAGATGCTTCGTTCGTCGCGTTCGTTAGGTGCTATTAATTTGGATGTTGATCAGATATTGTTGTAAATATCGTACTGCAAATCATTTGTGTTAGCGATAGAATTATTAAGTTCCCAGTGAGCGTGTGTCTAATATACCACGTAAATTGAATATCGTCTATATTATTGTAGATTTATATTATTAATACACGTTTCTCAAATGCACGAGTACCTACAGATTATTTACAAGCTAAATTTGATTTAATAATATGAAGCATAACGAAGCGGCGCTCGACAAGTTTTAATTTTTTTTATAACCGCTGTAACCCAGCTGTTACTTACAAACTTGTACAGCTAATCTATTACAATGTTGCAGCAAAATCGTAAATTTACAATTTAGTTGCATCAGCGTGCGTGCGCCCGCGCTGTCCACGTGGAGAAAGTTTGCTTTTGTCATTTGATCTCGAATCATGAGGACACTAAAACGCGACATCCGATATTGCTTTATTTCCAAGTGCATCCTATCTTTAAAAGAGATTCAATGACAAAAAACTGTTTATAACTTAAATACACAAACCAATACTGATCGCATTCCGTAGGTACTCTAAATATCAATCATATTTTTTAGCTTGTATAATTTCAGGTATCACGCACGATAAGTTTATGTCTTTAACTTACTTGAGTGATATTCACAACAATATTAGTTAGCAAGCAACTTGATTTAAAAAACTCGATAAGAAAATTACTGTTGACAATATATGCCCCATTCATTCTCGAATGGCAAGAGGAATAAAATCTATCATTTTAATATCTTCATTCCACATTATTCATGATATTCCAATATTTCAGATAGATATATTTGTCTTTGATTACCCGCCCACTCGTACGTTTTAAATGATATATATCTATTGTACACCGGATGTATATATTTGGATCGTCCGTGAATCACTATTGGTCTAATTTGGTAGGAGATAGTTGCTTTGTGATCGCTTGCGGATATTGTAAATCTGTTTCCGTATCGATTCTTATTAATCGATAGTATTTAGCGATAGCCCTCGGCGGTCTCTAGTGTGGTCTCTTGGCTCTTTACTGACTTTTACGGTTTAGATAAACAAAGGATTGAATTATTCATTGATTGAGTGGATGAAAGAAATGAACGAATGAATAATTGATTGGATAGTTGCAGTTTAGAAGAATACTGTACGTGTAGATGCATCCGTATGACTGGCGGTGCAGCAGATTATGTATAGTATAATAATGATAATACCTCTTAATGATATTAGAATCATAATATAAGGAGTGTACCTACCTACCCAAAAAGTTCCAGGATTTTTGTACAATCCTATAAGTCCTGTCTTGTCGCGGCTGTCCCTAATTATCTTGACATGAAAATGTAAATAGTGTCAGGATTTTCAATTATAACAACTTGTTCAATACGACGAACATTTACTAAAGGTACATGAAAAAAATCCAAAGGGTATATTCTGCTCTAGAAAGAATACGTAAGTACGTTTAACTCGTCCATATTGTAGTTTTACGGTCAGTAACGCGAGGGTCGGCATCGCAGAGGAAGATTTACGAGAACATTACACGCGGCGAAACAATCGTTTACTGGAAACGTATAGATTGCCTCCCGAACGATTCTCTATTTTGTTTACGGCTCACGGCGAAGGCTTTGTGATGTGGGTGGAGCGAAATGAGCGAATTTTTCTCTTTTAAGCTACTGACACACATGCTTATTACTAGCATGGAAGCATGCTACTTAGTAGCACGTGCGTCGAGACATTGCTAATAATGGGCATGCTTATATTGCGCATGCTTAAAATTCAAATGTCAGTAGATTTACGAACATGCAATATTAGGCGCGGTAGTTCTGAAATGATTTCTGAATGAACTAGCATGCTTATTGCTAGCAATGTGAACTATGACGGAATATACTTATACATCAGCATGCTAAGGAGTACTTTTAGCAGCATGAGTGTCAGTAACTCCGACTGATGATTGAATTTTGTACCAACGTTATTTTAAGGTCTTTGTGTCAGGTCATAGCGTTCTATAACATTTTATAGCAGGAGATTCATTCGTTATGAACACATTTTTAATTTCTGTTTTATCTCATCTGTGTAATTTCTCACCAATATAAATGCTGTTTCATTGATTTTCATATAAGAACCCTTTGGTAATCCATGTGTTTGGTATTTTTAAGAATCGATAATGACATGTTTTATTTCCATAACTCTCGTCAAAATGGTATTCGTGAAATAGGTACGTATTTTTTTTTTACAATGATTATATTATGAGGTTTGGATGTACTTACTATTTCAATTTGTATAAGGTAAGGTGGGGTAAGACTAACACACGGGGCAAGACTAACACTGTCTATTATTTCGATATGCACTTAAAGAAACGACATGTATGTGTTTTAGCCGAGAACATTTACGTTTGTTCTATCTTACAGACTGGAAGATTTTCGTATTTAAGCTATACGCATCGAGATAATAGACAGTGTTAGTCTTGCCCCGTGTGTTAGTCTTACCCCACCTTACCTTATTAAAATGAAGGTTTTAATAAATTTGTATTTTTATCATTAATTTAAAGTCTATTTTTTCTAGTGATATTTTGTGCTTATTATAGACTATAGATGCTTTTAGATACTACACGATCACACATTTCGGCGCAAGAACTTGTTTGCCTTATTACTCAGTACCACTCACACAATATGTGGGTGATTTGGGTAGAAGGTGACGTCATAGCACTCGATATAAGTTGAATGCAACACTAACACACCAAAATAGTGTCACACTGCAAAATGTTAACTACAAATATAATTTTTGCTGTACACGTAGAACACACACAGATGAATTTTTAAGTAGATGCAGCTGATTAAAGATTTAGTTCATTATATCCACAAATAGTTTGTACATTTGTACGAAAGGGCGGTTTAGCTGTAATAAAGCTTAACATAGACAGCGAATAATGTTGGAACTAGTTGAATTTTAGAGAATATATTTAGTAATTTAGAAAGAGTGTTGGCGAGCTTAGACCAGCTAAAAATACTTTTTTTTTAAATGCATTTATAAACAAACGTTTTAAAAATAAATTTCACTTCGTTTATTTTGGATTAAGTTTATTATTTAACGATTCTAATATATTGTATTATTAACACAGCTATTGCAGGTAAATAAGACACATGTAAACGCCAACATGCACAAACGTAACACAAGCACCATGTAATATCCAATATGACAATGACGGGTATAGACCAATATGAAATGTAACATTCAATATGATAGTGCCGTGTGATGTCGGAGTGTGTGATCAATGTAGGACGGGGGGGTGTGACATGTAGTGGTATGCAGGGTGGCGGGGAGAGGCGCGGGCGCGGCAAGCGGGCCTCCGGGAGCTCCGGCTCGGGCTCCCTCGGCCGCGGGGCGCTCTCCGACCCCGACCTGCAGAGCCGCCTGCAGCCCAACCTCACAGCCTTCTGGGTTCGTAACACACTTTACGAATCTTTGTTGGAACGTGCTTAATGTGCCCACGCCCTTATCAGCTTCGTCTGTTCAGTGTACAGTCTATGCATGTCGAAGTTTGCAACTTTTATCGATGTGACTAAAGTTGTTAGATTTCGGCTATTTAGAATCTAAACTTTAGATTGCTGTCTCATGATGTTTAAGCGAGCTGTCTAAAAATTAAAAAGTTTTGCTTATTTAATTGTTATTTGCTTTTCAAAATACATTGTGTTAACTGTTTACATGCTACTCAATCTTCACAAGCATGAAAAAAATTCATCCTGTGTGGTTGATAAGGAGTTTCTATCGGTGTTCTTAAACTTATTTTTTGTTTGGTCTACAATTTTAATCACTCATCAATTTTGGGGCTACTTGAATAAAATCACGTTTAACAAATAATTTTCATAAATTTTATTTTAATTTTAATGATGTTAATATTAAATGCCCCTAATGTGTCTAAATATGAATCACATTAAGAATCTTCCAACAAATTTTCACTATCGATGTTTACGATCCTCTATCCGTGTCACACCCTCGAGATTGACGTACTCAGACGAACGCCTGTAACGCTTGGACACTTCATTGCTTACAGATTATAAACATCATGCCTTGACTTAGTTATGTACTCCTATCTACCTGCTATGTAGGTACTCGTATTACCGTTAAACCAACTGAAATGTCGGTTTCGACCGTCATAATGGCATTATTTTTTATTGTATTAAGTGAGATATTTATTGATATATTAATCTGGCTCGAAGGACCAAAAAAAATATTCCGGTCATGGTTACTATGGATTTTTTAAACCATTTGTTGGTTAAAAATCATGTTAAATTGGGTTCAGTATTACTTTTCACAAGCAAGCACTCTATAATGTAGAAATGCCACGCAAATATGGTGAAGAGTACAAAGCCCTCACTTTGTCAGTTATGGGGAACAATTTATAATTCTTACTATCTACCAAACTGTAGAAGTTAGAGAATTTCACAAATAGTAATATGTGCAGTTTCGATAAAACCTGGTAGAGGAAGCATAAAAGTTTTTATTAAAAGTAGAAACATTATTGTATCGGTTCGTCTGCGTACGTCATTCGTTATGGCTGGTAGTTGCACAGCGCTGTGTGGTCTATGCTTTATGTCTGTGTCGTATTGTATTAGAATAAGGACAATATTCTGTAAGGTATTTATTCTATACACAGGTATATAATTTCTTCATTATATATTTTCGAGCTATACTTTTAGATAATTGTCTTTATTATACAGCGGCTGATAATGTTGAAAATTAGGTGTTAAAATTGACATTTCACTAGCAACGTTTGACTACAATATCAGAGAAATTAACTCTATATTGTGGTTTCACGTTTAAATATTTGACGTTGACATTGACATCTGTAAATGACGTAATGAGTTAATATGGAATTCCCGTGGAATAATGGGTTTTCTAGTTATATTTTGATAGGGCACTTATTTAATTATAACATTACAAATAGTACTTTACCCTGGTACGTGTACATAAATACTACTTTACATAGATCACCTTCGACCAGACTGCGTAGATAAATAAATTTGCAAAAAGATACGTCTAAAGGTCATAGGTACTTATTTTTTATCGGCAAGTTAGCGACCGTAATTAAATCGAGACCAGTTAATAACAACGGCAACAATTTTGTCCTTAAACTTTAAACAAAGACGAAGACGCTTACCGAAAATTAAATTTTTTACTACCAATACTTACCAAATAAACAACGCTCAAATTCAATCCAAATTGAACTCTAATAGCTAGGGCGTAGAGGTGAATAGCTCATTATCTTGCGCTCTATCCGGTCATGTTATTTATTGCACATTGCGTAGATAGCCGTTCCCAGACGTATTCTAATATAATTCGTATATCGAAATGCCGAATGTTTTTAATAGAAATCACTAACATTGTTTATGTTAGAGTACCGTCTTCAAAGTGCTTCTCAAACTTTGATGCTGCTTTTGTTCCAATGTTATTAGACTAATAGTAAAAATTATATTTATTTTACATTTAAGTGATGACGTCTGTGGTAATAGTTTTTTGTAGGTCAGGTTCATTAGGTCAGGATTAGATTTTATAATTTTAAAAGGATTTGTTATGAAGGATCAAGATTGTTCATTATAAAGATTTCCTCGTGATAATTTTAAAATATGCAGTTTTTATTAAAGTATCAAAATAAAATTATATTTCAATCTTGCCACTTCATTTGTATCTAGGTTAAAATCCATAAAACGAGTAAATGATAATTGTTGGTTTTATCCAAACAGAATCAGAGTCCAATCAAAAATTGACAAAATTAACACTCTCTTTTATAAGCTCGAGAGCGCGCCTACGAAAGCGCAACCTTTCACTGTGCTACGAACGTGACGTGTAGGCGTGCTACGAGCGCTACGACACTTTGAGACGCGCTGCCGACATCGGTGTTTTATGGCGTATTATGCTATAATAATATTTTTTACTTAGCACATTTGTTTATACCTGTTGCGCAGTGCTCGTGCATGTGTGCGTGCGCAGTTGTGTATGTGTGCGTGATGCGCGGGCGCTTCTTTCGTACATCTATAGCGTGGGTATGCGACACTACAATTACGTGATCTTGTCGTCTTTGTGAATATTATGTAGTGAAGTTGTTTGCATTATACAAAATATTATTTGAAGTACTGCAAATATTAGTTGTACAAAAATATTTACTTCAATAATAAAGGATGTTAATTACCGTTTGTTCTGACTAAAAATGACAATTTCTTAAATAATTCTGCTAAGCAAAACTTTTCTTTAGGACACATCATCTTTCTTGTTTTGGGTAGTAAGTGTGTTACACCCATCTAGAACTGATTATTCAAATTGGTATTGTAAAAGAAATGTAGGTAGTAATTGTTTTATAAGGATGAACTTTACAGTGTACAGATTTATTTCGTCGCGATATGTAGTTTAACCGCGTTTTCATTTGACGAAGTAACAGTTAGTCACTGGTCATATCCGATATCCTTATTCAGCATCAAAAGTAGGTTGGTGGAATACAAACTGTCGTTGTTAGGAGCGACCGCCGCTGTAGGTGCGCAAGATTTTATGTTCGTTCGCGGTACAGTGTTTAGTTACAGCGGCCTGCTTTTTGGACTCTTTGTCTATGTCAGGGGTGTAGAACCACAGGATTGGTTACGTTTTTGAGTGGTTAGAGTTACATTATATTAGTTGTAACGTGTTAATGTCGTTTATAAAGAAAAAGAGTATTGCGCTTATCTATAGTGGCTAATGTTCAGAGCGTAACTGATTTTTTAAGAGACTAATATTCAGATGTTTTGTGTCGCTAACTTAAGTTAAGACACTTTCAGTAAACTTATTTGATATTTCAAAATATGTAAAGTATTAATAGTTACTCAAAAAACTTTTGTTTTTTTCTCTCACTTAATGTCAAATTATGTAGGTATTTTTTCCTGCAAATGCGTCATAGTGACCTATATAAATAGAAAATCTCAAATTCGAATAAAGCTTCTTTTTCATCGTGTTAGAGCACTCTCCAAAACGTCGTAGAAGCAAGAAACTCTGCCCATGAGTCTATCAACGATTGCTATCTTAATTGCTTCTGAATTATAATATAGATTTTTGTTCCCGAACTATAAAATATAATGTTTATTCTATACGAATGTAACTAAATAAGTAATCTCATAAATTGGTCTCAGTATCAAAATAGATATTTGACAAAGGTTTTCTACACCTGATATCCGAAATAGGGTTTTGCGATTTGAAAACGAATGCGAGGTTTAG
>LGAG01000860.1:193144-233112 GCA_001278395.1 Lerema accius | reverse complement strand
TGCGCCTGCGCCGGCCAATTAGCGATGGCGGCCGCTCTTCTGTTACAATGATTTATGCGCACACGTTTGGAATTTGTAATAGTAATATAATTTTTAAGGTTAATTGCTTGTTTGCAGTTATTGCTTTTTATCCTGCATGGATTTCTATGGGATTTTATTTTTATTTTTACGTGTTTTTTTAGTTTGTTTCGATATCAATTGAACGTGTATGTAAGTACAGTCGTAGCTTTAAACTGTTTTACTTTACTTTTTTAATGTCATGATTATAAGTCAGAGTGCAATACCAAAGAATTTATCAAGCCAGGATCGACTGAACAGCGGTTTGTCATGATAACTATAGCGCTATACGGGTTGAAGGGATATATAATTATTTGAATACTGTCTAGACTAATACTCGTTTAAATCATAATGGTAATCAGCGACACCTCTAGGATTCATACCGTTTCTACCCAAACACTTGGCTCATACTATTTTCAATAATATGATGATTCCATCGGCTAGCAAAGACGGCTTCCTTTTACGGAGATGTAGATCAATTGTATTCTTTCTGATATTTAAAGTTTTGTGATTGCAACACTCTCGAGTCGATTATGAATGTATAACGCATTAACGTCTCTATAGTTATTTATTGTGTTAGCCGGACCGCTTGGAGACAACGCGAACGAATTTCATAATTAGCTACGAGGAGAAACTTCTTGACTAATGGCTGTAACGGCGCTTCTATTGTGTGGCGCTAAAGGTGAAATTAACATGGAATAATTATTAATTATGTATATAAAACATGAAGAAGATTTTGTAGAATTTGGACGCGATTTAACTATAACTTAACTTCGTTTTAATGGAGTCTAACTGATTTCAAATACAACTGATTCCTGTAAACATCAATTTTAATATGAATCAAAGATTAATCTCTACAGCTTGTCTCCAACTTAGTGCTTTAGTAGTTAACTTAATACACTGCAGGATTATTATTAGAACTACTTCTATATAAATATAATATACTTATTGATTTATACCTTGAAGATTATGTTCGTATTAGTCAACTGAAACTCACATAGAAAACATTCAACCGTAATTGATTCCCAGAAATCGATCGGTCGGAAATGCAATTCGTATTAAAGATTGAAATCATCGGACCACCGCGCTCCTACATTACATTGTAAACGCTAAGAAATATTCCAAAATAGTAAAAGAAACTTGCTCATTAAACAGTTAAAGTCCATTACTTGAGTCTAAGATAGTCAATTAAAGTCGTAACGGGTGCGACGCGGTGCCTTATAAATTATATAGGAGTATCTATTAATTGGTAGACCACACGCATCGGGACCTCTTGAGTTAGGTATGTTTCTACGTTGTCATACCATGTATTGGGTAAACATCGTATAGTACTCGTATGTTTGGTATGATTTTAAGATCTACGAAGAATAGTAGGTACGACTGCAAAACGTTGGTCCAAAGCCGTCATATTGAAGTCCTGAAAAAATACCTTTAAATGCATGCGTTGTTAGTTATCTCGTGTAAAAACTGTTGTGGTTTTATGATTATATACTCCTGCCATTGCCCAGGGCCACGCCCTCACAGTGGTTCCGAATTTCTGATAAAATTTAGTTTTCGTAGGGTAGAGGATCATATAAATTATGTATAGTAAAAATCCTTACTTAAATACTTTATATTTTTGTCATTTGGCCAGTATTATACTAATGGGCAGACGTAACAAAACATTCATGAAAATTACGTTATAAGAGTACTTTTTATTGGTGAATAGTGTTTTCCAGCAAATCTATTATACTTGCTAAACTCTTATAATAGGCTACATTGGCATTATTATAGTCCATAAAATATTAGTAAAAATCGTATAAAACAACTTAACAAGTCATTTCAAAGCTTTCCTTTAGCGGAAAAACATGTTTCCCTCCCCTGTAAAATGAAGACAAAGTTCTATATGGTTGAAAGTTTTTATTTGATAGACAGTAAAGCGAAGAGCTCACTGTTATCGAATCGGGAACTTTGAATTCGGGACGTTAATACTCCTCTTGATTAATACTGGATTTATTATTCCTTTATTACTGGTTACCGGTTTTATTGAACGTTTTAACGATTCTCAATTTTACTATCGAGTTTTTACGTACCTCTAGTTGGGTTAATTAGTTGGAGCGATTAAATAGTATACGATCTCCGTTGATACTGCGCTGTTGGTGAGTGGGATGAAAGAGCTTTCTTTTGTGAGGGTCCTGTATGTTTGTTACTTACAAATCGTTTTAGCTATTTTGTAGTTTGATAGTAAGTTTGGAAGTCGTGAAGTAACTTTGGGCATGGTTAGAAATCTAAAAGGCGAGTATTTGGTGTCGCTAAAAATATTCTTCATTGTAGTCTCAATGGGAACTTAGTTTTTAATTCCAAAATAAAAACGTAGGTATTTATTCAGTGAGTTGGGATGATTGTGTTGGATTTTAAATTGGACAACAATTGATTTGATTTGATTAAGTACTTAAATAATATTTGGAAATTCACCCCTGTGTGTGAGAAGTCTTTATTGACATTTATAAAAATTCACGACCACGAAAAAAGTTTTTTATACAAAAAAAATTACCTACTGTCGATGCCCTAGCGCTTCCACCCAATCAAATTTTTCTACGGTTTCCATTATTTCCGCGGATCCCCGAATCGCTCACATAAAACCGATACATATTCGGTGGCCACTTGCTTCGGCTACTCGCGGTAAACAATTTTTATTCGAACCTTACCGTCTATTATCAGATGAGATTGTCTTGCGGCGACCACTCGTAAACGGCGTTTATTGATGTTCGTCAGAGATGTTTATTCGAGTATAATAACAGGAATGAGCGTTTATTCGATCGATATATGTTTATCTAGCATCGAGAATAGTTCGTTTTATATCGGAGGTGCTTCAGTGTTGCGTTTATATAGATCGACTAATTTTATTGTTTTGTGCCGGTTTGTAGCCGGTTGTTAATAAAGGTGCTAGGGAGTGTTATTGTCGATTTGTAATAAGATAATGTCTATATACTTTTTATTTTAAACAAATTGTATCTATATAGATGCAATATGATTGATACTTGAAAGATAATCTGCGTATCACGACACTTGAGCCCAAAGTAGTGCCTAAATACAATAGGAAATAGGCAATTTAAAACTTTTGGATTGCGTCAACAGTCGCTTCATTATAGTTTTCGAATGTATCAGAATCTAAAACCTAACTAGAAGATTTAAACTGAAATATAATCAGGTATGTCAGTCCTAGTCAAATAGTAGTAGGTATAAATATAGTAGTAGGTAGTAATCTACTACAACAGGTATTGTATGTATAATAAAATGTTATTAAATCTTACTTGCTAACAAAAGTGTTATATCGAGTAAGACAACTCTCAATATCTTTATTCAAAGTTAAATATATTTATTTTAGTCGTAAAGATTATAAAGTCTTAACAGACATTAACTTCGAACGAAGCACGCGGCACCATTCCACAAGCGAGACACGAAAATTTGTCTTTTGAATGTATACAAAGCCGATAGTGTTCTGTGTATGTGATAGAACTTGTTCCAACTACCTGTAGCCTACATACGCCTTATATGAAGATCGTCGTTCGGGCCACATCTCGTTATTTCTGTTTTATTGTATGAATACGTAATGAAATGGCCGCGATGGCACGTTGCGACACCGCCAATTGCCGAACTTAACGCTTGGTACGGTATATTGGCAAAGAACAATAGTTGTGCAGGAGGTTCATAGCACGAGCTCCAGTTTGCAGTATGTAAGAGTACTGCGGTTGTATTAGATTAATATGGTCAAAGAAAGTGTTTTAAAATTTGCCTTAATATTGTCACGTAGTTCAATGCATTTTAAACTTTAACGTTTATACGCCAAAAATCCATCGGGAGTATTTTGTCGATGAAACTTCTCCATTCACAGAAAAAATATGACAGTTAGATGGTGCAACGATTACTTTGATGTGATATCTTGAGCGTTTACGATATGTTACAGTTATTAAAGAGTAATATGTGTAAAACGTATTAACGTCGACTATGGAAAGCTTTTAGGCCGCCTCGAATGCTAAGCGTGTACCAGAATCTATTATTATCAAATGTCTGCAGCGAGTACTAATGGTTCAGAGGTAGTTAGGCACAAAACTATTAACGTTATGTCGACTCACTGTACTGAACGATCACTGATCTCTATCGCCATTAGAATTGAATTTGATAAGTAGGTATGTGGCATATGCTTGTTTATGAGGATCCCGTATCTTTATTATTCAAATCTGTTGACCAAACCGGTCGGCGTTAAAGATAATTGCGTCGGTGTACTTGGTTGTATACAGCGGTTTTTCACTTTAATTTATTTGTACGTAAATGTATCTAATGTGTTTATTTCTCACATTCATTAGCTGTTAACAACCGCGGTAGAGTAGTGAGACCCGGTTATTTGCGATTGTGTGTAATCAAGATGAACTTGACGATTAATTCAAGTAACTGTTTACGAGTAGACATAGGTACTTAATGTTACAGGAAAGTAGGTACTTTACTCTACAATTGGGTAAAGGTGGGATATGTTTATTATAAAATGCTACTGTTGCCCTAAGCGAATCAACACTATGACCCTTATCTAAGGTCAACGGCCAATAGACCACATATTCTCTACTGAAAGCTGAGTCTAAATCGGTTCAGCAGTTTCGAAGATAAATGGCAATCTTTTCCACAAAATAATAAACGAATTATCCCGCAACCTCTCACCCTTAACGTAAAAGAAAATGACAAACATAGGCTTAATAAGTTAAGGAGTAATAAGGAAAACAAAGCTACGGAACTGTACTGAATTGTTCTAAACGCGTGCTTGACCAGTTCCAAATATTTTATTGGCCGGCGCGCATCTAGCAGTAATTTCGATGGTCGTGCATGTTATTGCAAAGAATGTTTCCTGTATGAGATGTAACTACGTTGATTTTTATTGGATGTGCAATAAAAACGCGAATCTTTAATAGGGAAGTCGAGCTGTTAAACTACTTCGATGAATAGTTTTGGAGTCTTCAATTTATTATTTTAATCACAAATAAAAAATATAGGTACGTGTATGAGGAAGATTGGATCGAGTTATTTATAAACTTTCTTTAATTTTAATCGAGGTATTATCTCTTAATTAATCAGATTTAGTAATGTTAAACACGCAGTAAGCAGGGAGTAAATTCCTTATTTGCTTTTTGAATTCAAGATAATCCTAGGATTAGCTAGTTCGAGCATAAATTCAGACTATCCATGTATTAAGGTATTTTTATTATTAAGACTTGTAAGCTTTTATAAACATTTAAGCGCTAGGACAATTTATAGTTTCCTATTCATCATTTATTGATAAATTATTTTAGATACTGCTTATCAGGTGTAAAAAAGTATTAGCATTAACTTGATTGATATGCAAGAATTATCTAAATGTCCATAATATTTAATAATGTTTTGAATGACATAAACTTTCAAAAATCTTATCGATTCGTCATTAGGGCTTTATTTTAACACGAGTTTAATTATCGGCAGTCATAAATAGTTGTGAAGGGCCATAAATGAGTTCGTATAAATTATTCATCGATCCACATTTGTCTTACACACGAATCAACCAATTCTAGTGTATGATTGCTGTAACATATTTTGTTTATTACGTAGTTTTCTCACGGGTTGTACCAGTTCCAATAATCTTTAAAATTTTAATTTCTATTAGAAACTATTTTTAAATTAGTTGTAAAGAGAAAGTAATTATTGGTTTTATATAACTATTTAGTGCAGGCATGTTGGAAGCTTTTGTATATTTTGTTCAGAATGCGAATGCGATATCTCAGGTATATCTCAGTGGACAAATCGAAAAGTTTTATCGCGTGTAACGATTCCGGAGACAATTTGTAACCTAATCCGTGATACCAAACACCTAGCCAGCTCGCTATAAAACACTAACGAGCAATGAATTTAAAAAAAACAGTACTAGTCAAAGATTTGGGAAGTACGATAAAATCAATATACGCGAGTATAGTAACTAGCGGTTACCCATCCATTTTCCAACCGCGCCTGCAAGTTACTTCGCGATCACTTAGGATCGACGCGAGCCGCCAACCTAAAAGGGCTTCGTAAAAGTACGTCGTGTAATATTCTTCACTAGATTACCATAAACAAGGCGGTTATTAAACGTCACATGGCCCCGGCTGCGGAATTGGTACGGCCGTGGGTCGGCCTTTACGGCGCGCGCTAATACCGGCCACAGAATGTAGAAATAATGCGGCATTCGTCATAACTTTATGTTCTCATATGGACTACTTTTGGTACCACTTGGTCAATAATTTTAGTTTATGTAAATAGTTTATTCGTTTGTGAGCATTTTGATGGGATGAGCTCTTGTAGGGCAGCATTCTCTTGGCTGTTATTGTATGTAGTTAAGGTAAAGATTGAAAGAATTTCGGCCTAGGTACAGTCTCACAACTAGGAGAAACGATTGACAACATGACAGTCTTAAACCCTATGAATTAAATTTTGTCTGTACCAAATGATGACGATGATAATGACAGGAACACAGAAGCCTTAAACCTTCAAGTAAACCACTAACGATATGAATAAATGAAGTCAATAATCGGTCATCAAAACGTCAAAATTAGATCGATTTTATCCACAAGTTAATAAAAATGTACTCTAAGCTACCTAAAACCAAAATATCATTATTATCATGGAAGATTGCGTGCTCCGGCTGTTGATGGGCACAAATGTATTACTACACCCATACCTTAGTACCGCTGATTACCTAAATAACTATCAATAAAATCCACTTCCGTTGATTGCGAGAATTATTGACATACCTACAGAAAACAAGTCGTTTGCTACAAGGCGGCTTGCATCATTTGACGTGCAGCCGTAATGTTCCGAACATCTCATATTAATTGATACTTTTTCGTATAAAAACTCGTTCTGGGTACAACTAATGTGTACAACTTTACCGAAATATGTTATCTGTTTTCGTGTACAACCGTAGAGGTAACTGCTTGTGATGAATAGCCGAAACTTGCCGTAACGAATGTTGAAATACGTTGTAAGGTAAGCATAGAATTAATTGCCTTAATATTTACGACTGAAGCTAGAACTATATCGTTGTATTTCCTTTATAGTTGACTGCTTTCTTCTATTTCCTTGAGGTAATTATTTTATATTATTAGAAATAAACGGCGAGAGGACAAGAACTTTATGATCCCACGGATTGTGGACAAATTGTAGGTTATTCATTAAAAAATCTTCAACTGTGTTCCATAAACTTCAACAATAATTCTTGTTATATTATTTAACGACCATAATAATAATTGGAGAAGCCTCTGTAGTCCACTTGGTAATGAATACCGAGTGGAGGCAGATGTTTATGTGACAATTTAATGTATTTCCCCGAGTTTTTGGGTCTGATTGATTTGGATGTCTCATTGTGCACCTTTTTAATACGATTTTTAAAATAATTTTAGCGCTAACGTGCATCTCGTATCATTTTTATATTTTTCATTTATTCTGTTTAAAATTTTGTCACTGAACTTCCATACCACTGGACAATTATGATGTTTTTTTGTGAGGATCACTATTATTTATGATTTACTTTTTACATCAAATCGATTAGTGGTGCTGAGATGTGCTCGAATAAACAATCAGCTAAACAATTAGACTCTAGAATACCGTCATAGTAATCCAATAGTTCATCGTATATCGGAAGTATGAAGACAGAACGTAACCTGCTCAATAAAGTCTACCGGTTCAGCTGTTTATTTATTCAATATCGAGGTATTGTAAATGATTGTCATCTGCTCCATCTACGTTATTTACCGTTGTTGATTAATCGATACAAAATTCTGCCATTATCTGCGTGATCATCTAGGCTGTGATAAATAGATCTGCCGATGACCGGAGCGGCCTTTCACTTGGCTTTTCTCTAGTGTTGTAACGACGATAGTGTCGATCGCGATCGCGCCTATAAACCGCCTAGTGATATATATCACTGGTTTATTGTCGTCGTGTGTTGACGCTGCGGCTCGGTCAGCGACGTCAGCAGTCAGCGGTCAGCGCGACCGTAGAGCCCGTCATCCACTGAACGAGAAACTATCGCATTTATATATTAGTAGGATTTTAAAGTAACCTTTGAAATTCACTATGTCGGGTCGTTCAAAAAGCAGATCTATTTCTTCCTTCTGAGTCAGTAATGTGTAGTGACAATCCTGGTTCCACAGGTCCTTGGGAGGAGGATTAGTTATTTTTCGATGACAGCACCACTCGTCCCTTAGTTCGTTCTTTTGATTAGTAGAAAGTAAGGACCTATTTCAATTTGCTATATCACAGTGGAGTGTCGCCTTTATCGTTTTAATTCCAATATCGGTCTATAGTACCATATATATCTGTTGGACCACAAAATAATCACCGTGTTTTGGTGATTTATTGTATTTTAGACACATCAAATGTTGCCGATCTTAATTTGTTAGACGACAGCACAGATCATCAGAAACAACCGTAAATTGGCTACCGAGACACTGGTTACAATATAAATTGGTCCTTATTTTGGTACCAGTAAGGTCTTTATTCTAAACGGCTTTGTACGATAGCTGCATTGTTAGTTTTGTTTTAGGTTAGTTAGCTATGCGCCGTTTTATTTTTTGAATATTCAATATGCCCAGACTACACTGCGACACTTTTAACTTGATTGTTTGTTCCCACATAATAAATATCTTGGCATTTGTCAATCTTTCCTTATTTGATTCTTGTTTCATTTAGAAGTCAATTAATTTCTCCAAAAGCTCTAGATTCTGCATGTTAATCAGCCTACATGTTATATGCCTAACTCGACCTGTTTCATTCATTATGGGTCTATGAATAAACAAAATGAGATCTTCGTTTTTCTGTCTGTTATATTTATTTGTTTACTAGATTTGTAGTAAGCAGATAAAATGTATACTAAGAAATTATGCAGTATAGATAATATTTATAAAGGTAATAATGGTGAGAATGTTTCTTAGTACGCTTATTAACATTTGGAGCAATTTTTTGAAATACGACAACGTCGCTTTTTGATCTTAACAAAATGCGAATCTTAGAAGTTGTAAACTTTTCTAATTCCGGTCCCAATAATGTACTTTCAAATTCTTCCTCGCTGTACTAAAACCACAAGTCCTTCTAACTTTACAAACAAACAAAATGAGTCTTTAATCTCACACGTTAAGTTCGAAATTGCCGTGTATTCTGTAAGGTTCTGGAGACACAGCTGTGATGAAATACGTACGTTTAATTTTAAAATTCTGATTTCGTCGATATCATTTCTCTTAACGGAAACACTTGGCCATTATGAGCTTGGTACCAGTATAGAATTTCACTCGGCTGTAAACATACGTTAGGAAATCTTGTGCGTTCACGCTGCGTTGCATACACAATATCTTTTTACACAGCCACGTATTTTGTTCAGCTTATATCAAAGACACTTCATCAGTTCATCATTTCACATTCATAGATTACGTAGGTACTTGGAAGTTTACCTTTATTTGGAACTTAATATAATTAAGTATTCAAATCTTTCATCTCCTTTTTATGTTTGCTGCTTATAAATAAATTGCACTCAACATTACCGTCTTCAAAATTAACAGCAAAATTATTTTTATAAATACTCAAATACTTCAAGAACTGACTCAAATCTTATTATGCCATACATTTTTATTAAGGTTGAAAATATCCAATTGAAAAAGTATTTTTACTAGACGACATATATCATTATAGTATAATATCAAAATAATTTAATCTTTAGCCGGATAGTAATAATGAATCCGGCGATCAATTTTGTACTTTTAAATCATCACAATTCACAGCTCAATTTAAAACTTCGCGACATTAATGTGAGCGCGTTCCAAACGTTTATGATCCCGTATGATTCACCAAGCGTGGTTTATTGGATAGATGAGCTATAATGTATTCAGATTGCAGATCTAATGATTTTAATTAACCGCCTGATAGTTTTATGCCCAAACGCCTATACATTTTCCCGTCTCGCTCACATAACGGTATCTACTCTTCGCTACAAATATTTTATTGGCGGCTTTGTGTACTTATCTACTTATTTATTACATTGTCAATATTAATGGCATGGTTGGATTTTTCTTTAATAACACACGTGTAATAAAAATTACCGAGATTTGATTGCGTTTCACCAAATGTTGGCTGTGGGAGTATCGCTCGGCTAATAGCTACTTGTATCTTACTCATTAGTTAAAGTACGAAGAAAGCAGCTGCAAGGTATTTATTTTCTAATTATTATTTTAATTAAAGTTAGACGCTCATAATCTAACGGATTACAACTCGATTATATGAGGCATTATATGACGCAAGCATTGCTAATACTAAATTAATAAAGTAGTAGATCACAGCGATATTTTTACGCACATAATGAATATAGCTATGTATTTTATACAAACGTGCGCCCACCTACTTCGTTTTGCGACCTTTTGTTGTGTCGTGTATGAATAATTTCATGAGCGACAGTATTATGGTAGGTTGGATGTGATCGAGGTTTGGATTACTGACCGTTACTGGCTAAATTTCATTAACGTTTCCGATTGTTATCTTTCGATGGCAGTCATTAAGCCTCGTTGATTTCTACTTCCGACACAGAAATATTTACACCCACGCATCAAATCTTAGTTATGAAGAGCGATTAAGTATTCTCCTGACCTCCTAGAGAAATTGCAAACTGCTTAAAATCAAGCTCAGTATTATAAAGAGATTAAAAATGTATTGCCTAGATTTTAATGAGTTTAGTTAGAGTAGAGTAGAGTCTCATTTTTGATTAATATTATTACTTAGAATGACTTTGTGTCGTAGAACAGCTTTAATTTACTCATTAAGAAATTAAATAAATTATCGAAAAATCCCAAGAAGCTACAACCTAATTAGCACCAAACGACTTTATACTGATACAATCTAAAACTTAATAATTAGGTACACATTAGTGAAATGTATTAGAAGCGCTAGCGAAACGTGTTTCGTTGTAATATGTCGTTACTCATTTTCATTATGCGGAGGACACGTTTTTTGTCGGGAGTCCGGGCAGATGGACGTTATTTTGCGGATGTGGCCAAATGTGCATCACGTGCATGGCAAGTGCCGCCCGGCTTGCAAATCGTCAGGGTTACGTCGTTCTGGACTATTTGGAATTAGACTCATTGACTTTAACCAACTAGTATTTATTGAGCATTAAACGAGAAACTGGACTGCTAGACAAATGAGCGAAAGGGGTGTTGTTCTGTATGTGACCCTGTGTCAGCCTTTAAATCTACCGAAAGTGAGCACTACAATTTGTAGGTATAATAATTAAAAAGAACGTAGATTTTAGGAAACAAATGATCCAGATTGATTATGATGTATAGGTAATTTTCCAAGGGGCCCAAATTCGTGCCTATCCAAGAGCTAAAACGGTGCTAATAGAATCGATTTACGGAACCCAGTTCTAGCGTAAACCGTACATGCAGTCGTCGTCTGCAGTCATCCGAGCACAAGTTTTTTGCCCCACTTTTCGGAAGTGTAAGGAGCGTGCCATCTGGTGGATCGTGTTACACTATAACTCTGTGACATCCCCCTCGCCCTGCACCGCACCCCCTCGCCCGCCCTACGTGACCTGACCCGATCGTATGTACGTTCTTTGAACGGTTCTGATGACATGTTTGAAGGGTTTCAACTGTTGAGATGCCCTATTTCCTATCATCTCTGATTTAAAGTGCTGGTTATGTCGTGTTTTACATCGTAAGAAAAACTTCTATTTGCGTTTCTGACTATACCACTATCTATAACGTGTTTAATTCCTAATTCGTTGGAGTAACTATCTTCTACCTGTGGTGTGGCAAAAGTTGTTGAATTTGATACTATTTAGCGCAGTTTGACCACAAAAATTGTATACTATTATATGGTATTACTATATTCTTAAGTTAATACAAAATATAAACATTTTTGTTATTCCAATTAGGAACAATACGTTGTCGTCAAAACACGAACTCAAACGAGGCTGTATACATCGTTACAAAACAGCTATAAATTAGAAACTTCGAAGTGTATTGGTAATTGAATAGTACTCGATCGTCGATATGAAAGAATATTTCGTGAAACACCTCAATAGAATTAATTACTCGACAAATCTATAGGCTATTGTCAGACGCCGACACCGATGCCCGCGATCATTATTCAATAAAATAACACGACAATAAACATAGATAAAAGTAAAAAGAAAAGGAAGAAAGAAAAAAGTGGCAATAAGACGGGAGTGGAAGGGGGGGCGGATGGTTGAACGGCTAACGAACACATGTTAATTGCGGCAAGTATTAAGCTTTTTGAAGGCATAAAATTTTACAATCGCCATGGATAGAGCGATATTGTAAATTTTTACAGTCCGCCATTGCTTATTGCTTCGGCTGGTTCGGTGATTGTAATTACTAATACCCAACTAATAATTCAAATGACGCAACTACAGTTAGCCTTTAGAAAAATAGTCAGTAGAAACGAGTAAATGTATTTCTCTTTCGTATTAATACGCACAACGTACAGCAGAATAGAAACAGAATGTTCTCACGCGTGAAAAAAATGCTTTATAATTATAAGTATGTATTTCAAATGGCTAGAAATTGTGCGCGGCACAAAGCGGGCTACACAATGGCTAAAAAATCGGCAGTGTGCCCTGCGCCCGCGCCGGTACCTGCCACCAAATTATTTAATTCGGACCTTCATTAATCATATTTTTTGTGTGAAAGTCAGGTACGGGAACATTGCGAGCAATGCTTTTAAGCTCTTTTTAAAGCTCCCCCTCTAAGTAATATCACAAACTGATATGGTGTGTGTCCGATTTGAAATAGAATGCCGCGCTCTTGATATGTTCCGTACCTTATTTTTCGTTTAAATAGTAAAATTTAGTATAAATACATTTTCTAGTAGGAAATACGTTTGCAATATAATTAGTATTAAGTAAAATAGCCATATTCATAAATATATGAAGTCAGTATATAGCAAAAAAAACCCTTCAAAAAATCTAATTCTGCGTTCTAGAATCAAGAGAAATCGTTTGTTTTTCCGCCCGTGTGAGAAAAATGGAAATTATTTTTTAAATCATAACTGTAGGTATTATTTCACAGTAAATAATACAAAGTTTACAGATTATTAAAACAAACAAAAGGCTTCGGTTATTACAACCAAAACAATGAATTCAACTATTGACCCGCGACGCGGAATCCCAAAACCTTTTTGTCGATACTATTTTAGGATAGTGAAACAGTTAAGGCCACCGGCGAAATCCTCTAATAGAATAAAAAGAGACAAAGCTATTGTCTCTGGTTTTTGTAACGGATCGTGAGCACAATATTATGTTACGTCGATCCGGTACCTGTGGCACGGGGTTGGCTTTTTGTACGAATACCTTTATTGATACTTTTATACTGTACTAGAACACTAGGCACACTTTATTCTGCAATATATTTTATCTCTTATAGTTTGGTTTTCTTTATCAGGTAGACCTGACTTTAAATTTTCATGTGTCTCTAGTAAATGCTCGTGATATTGGACAACTTTTACTACGAAGGCATTTCAATTAATGTAATTATTGGCTGGTCCGTTAACAACAGCATCACCTACTGTTTTCAATTGTGGCCCTAAAACATACGAAGTGGCTCCTAAATTTAATGTATTTTTGTTCGTATCCAAAACTATTTTTTGACTTTATTTTGAATCCTAACTAACAGGGGATGTAAATGTTAATAATTAGTATAGCGCAATAACTTAGCAAAAGTTTTTTCTATAATACGTAGTCGCGGTTTATATAGGCATGGTATACAAAAAATTCGTCGTTGTTGCACTTGCAATTGTAGTTTTAAAATATAATACAGAATTGTTGTTTGGGTCATCTATCACGATCTTGCTATTACTTTAAAACGTTCATCCAAAATACTGACTTTTATAACAATTTTGTGATATTATACTTACATATTTTGTGCTCTCTTTTAATGATGCAACGAGAGATCACTTTTATTTTATACCTTTTTCAATGGAAATAAGGTTACTTATCGCTTGTTAAAATGTTTAAGTATATATTGCCTCCATAGAATATTCAATTTGGAACAGTTGACAGGCACAGGTAGTGAGTTTTTTGTAATATTTACGGATATAACACCGGGTCGTTATGACGGCTATTATTTCTTGGTGTCTTGGCACTGCAGGTAGAATGATGTTAAGTAATTTTATGTATTTCAAACTGAAATTGTGTATTCAAGCGTAACAACTGACAGTTCTTTATGATTTTTCAGCAGATATATGCGAGAAGTTTTAGATGAGTGTCATATGCACCAATATCAGGTTGTTTAACTTGTGGATGTTGACAAACACTCAGAAGGGCCAACTTTCTACCCTACTTCCCCACAAGAGAGTAATGTTTTTGGAGTATGTTTTTTTTATTTGTCATTTACAAATAAAAAAACATTTTTAAACAATATAGTAATAAGGAAGTCACTTACAGGCTTAAAACCTTAATAGTGCTTTAGTTTAATTTTTTTTTATCCTTGCGTAAGTATGTAGTTAATTTCCTTTAGCACGATTTACAGCTTAAACGTCTTAACGAATTTCAACGTGTGGGATGTCATTCTCATCTCCATTATAAGAGTGGTAGGTATAGGATATTATTTTCTTATTATACCCCCCTAAATTTAGGCTTTTTTGTCTTTTAATGACTTCTGATATACCAATATAAGGATACACGATCCGTTTTATATGGAGAGCAAAGTAGACATCGTAGTTATAATCAACTAAGTAGTAGAACGTAATTAACGCAGTAATAAAATTACTTTGTACCTAATTAAGTTTATAAGCGAGCAAGCTAGCGAGCGGTCCCGTGCAGGGGGTTAGTTTCAAATTAGAGAATCGATAGTTCATTGCCCCTGGATTGCTCGTCAATTATAGTTGAGTGCGGCAGTTGAGTACCTACCTATGCTTTCCTGAATTATACAGTCTTTTAGGATTGCATTTTAGCAATCGATAAAGAGTCCCTTTCATCGGTGAAAATCGACTATAACAAGAAATTATACACTCTTAACTTGTCTGTCAATAACTTGAGGAAATATGACATAATTTCTATAACCAGAAACCTTTATGCACAATAAAGTTTTCTCGTTTTGTAGTTGATTCTTTACAATATTTAAGAAATTAAAAATGTTATGGATTGAGTATTTTCGATATTATAACCGAAAAACAATAGAAAAACAAGTTCTCCCAATAATTTCCTAGTGAAGCGAAAATCGGTAAAACACGTAGAGTTCTCCATAAAAATAGCTTTGAATCTTTCCGCACTATATTATTAGGTGCCGGAAAAACAATCGAGTCCCCATTACATTCTCGATCCTTTTTCCTGCCACTTAAAGTCCAGTATTCCTTGACGTGATGAAGGAGGAAGGTGAAGTCAGTTGTGACAATGGCACGATTACGATTATATTGCGTTTATTTTTTGCGAGAAAAAAAGCAGGACGAATGTGAGGGTGGAATCGATGAACTCGCGTTAATGCCGTCGTATTTGTTGCTAAAAGTAAATGGAGGCGGTATTTTTGACAATTTCTTAACTATTAAGGAAATAAAATTATTTTTATCATTGCTTGTCAAAGTCGAATTCTAATAATTGCTAAAAATTATGTTTTTCAATGATTTCTATATTTAGTCTATGGTATATCTACAATAAACAATTTCATGTCAATTTTAGGCCAGCTAAAGGCGAGTAGCTTCAATTTGGCGTTGATAGATTCAAATAGTTGCGTACCATTCTTCCGCAATTCACGAGCAACTTGAAGTATCTGACTGTTACAAGTCGCCGGAAATGACTTCAAGAATTAGTCCTATACAACAAGAGTTAGTAGTTAGTAGTAGTTAACAGTTTCCCCGATTGCTAAGTTCTATTGAAAGATTGTGGCATCGAATGCACCTACATTAACTGGTACACCCTGGTCGGTCGCAGGGTGAGTGGGGGCGTCGGGTCGCCGCGATAAATCACGTAACGCTTTTTGTGCTCGGACGTGAGAACGACGCTGCGCGATGCATCTGCACGTCACCAAGACGTCGCTTTGTTATTGTTACACATATTGCTAATTTTTACCCGACACATATGCTTATTAACCAACTTAAAAAAGAAGGTTATCAATTCTACATGTACTCGTATGTATGTATATTATTGAACCTGCAAAATTTTCACACAGGATTATTTAGACGGGCTTTCTAAACAAAACAAAATTTCATACAATATAACGAATTTCGGACATAGATATTATTTTCAGGTAGGTGATAATATACTCGTAGTTATCGATCGTAGTAAGACCACACCGACCTCAAAATAATTTCTATTTCGTACTTTTCAGTTACTGTTTCTGAAGTTGGTTTATTTTTTTAAATAATTTTTACTCGATATGATATTATTCAGAACAGTACATTTCTATGTCATGATCTACAACCTAAAAGGTTTGCCCATTCGTTGATTTCGTCTTTGTTGTCAGAGTGACAGACTTTTTTATACACTACGATACTTTATTTAAACAAAAATGTAAGTAGAAACATATTTTCTCGTCTCAGTTTTAATAGAGATATATTGTAGGTTGTAATGTAAGTGTTAATTGTTAAACGTAGGTAGGTACTCTGTTTTCAAAAGGGAATAAAAAGTTGTGTCAAATCCGCTTTAAATGTATGCAAAGTGTCTTTATAACCGCCATTTTTGTTGTTTGCTCGCAATAAAAACAAGTGAAACACTAAATTCTACCTGCGCCATTAAAATCACAAAATGTTGCGTTTTACCATAGACTTGATGAGCTATAGAAAAGAGATATCTCGGCTTGTAGAAGACTTTAGTTTGCACTGAAGTTCTTGCTTAAAACTCCAAAGTTATATGAACTTGTAACAAAATTTAGAAGACTTATATTTTATTTTTAATGTTTAATTACTATGTTGCGATTGTAAGCTTCATACGTTTAAGGACTACGTTGCGATTATAAGCTTCATTAAAAGCAATCTTTTTAGGCCTATTACGTATTTTGCTATTTTTGCTAACAAATAATACGATGTCATCAGTAACTAAGTTTAAACTCTAACTAAAGATATTTTACTTCCTTTTCCAAAAGCAAAATCAGTCGTTAGTTTCAGTAATTAAATGAATATTTCAGTTCTATTTGTAAGGCACTCTGTGGTCGACCATGATATTCATGGGTTGAAAAAACGCCACCCCTCACTATCGCATAATAGCAGTACAGGGGATATAATTGGGGTAAATACGGCCGGAGATTGGCACCGAATGCGACGTCCTAAACAAACAACCGCTGCTAAGAAACTGACTATACTTGTATTAGATTGCTTGCATTTTAAGAGGAAATAATTTAACAAGTCTACGCGTATAGATATACATTGTATATAACCGTCAGGTACTAGCAACTTCGTTGTCATAGACTCATAGAGGTTTTATTTTATAGTAGTTGAAACTTTAAATTAGTTTCCAAAAACCTTTGAAAAAATTCTAAGATGCTGGAGAAGAATTGTGTAGAAGTCAAAGTAAGCTATGAAGCAGCGGAGCTTCTGAAACATAAAACAATTAGACAAGTGTCAGAAGCTCTCGAGTGAAGCAACCTCTAACCTACATCCAGTACTGTTCAAGTGAGTGCGATCCGCCCAGCCGCCCGGCCGCCCAGCCGCCCAGCCGCCCAGCCGGCCTATACAGCCTCTCAACGCTGCCGCCCTACATTCCACAAAGGACCACGTCACGCCACTGTAGTGACATTGAGACCACGTTGCTTCTTAAACCTATTCCACATCCATAATTTTTAATGCCAAATAAAAACTAAATAGTTAAAAACTATTTTCTTAGCTTAAGAAAGTATCCAAAGATTTATTTTCTTCGTAATATACTTTTAAAAATTCTATGAAGAACTTGGAGTACATCCAACTATCGTCTGCGTCAGTGACATAAAATGTTTAATGAGCATATACGAGTACCTACATAATTAAAAATCTGGAGATGGATGATGATCCACCAGACCTCACTGTGCCAGAAACCAGATTTAAAACCACTAGGCTATCATTATGCACTACGTATACGCACACTAAAGCAACAAACTGCAAGCACGCAGTAGGCGCAGGTCCTAATAGCCAACTATTGAGTAAGTGGAGCAAGGTTCCTCTTTTGTGTCGGCTGAATGTGTCGCCGTCGAGTGTACCGCAGCCGCGAAGCTTCAGCCGAGGGTGCAATAACAATTTGCTTACGTAACACGCTTGTTCCACACAAATGCGATCACATGAGTGCGCAAAACACGAGTGTTGTCGGCTTACAAGTACATTATTAAAACGGACGGCGTTCTTTATACATCTATCTCCTAGATACTTCTTGCTTTTATCTTTTACAAGATATCTTTTATCTTTATGCCGTGTAGGCTGTTTTGAATAGACTAAAGTATCACGCCTTGACTTATCTATCTTTCTGTGCTTCTAAACATTCTTTAATAACACATCGAAGGTAATTGAAACTATATATCACCTAGTATTAAACTCGGTCAATTATTTGTTGTCTACATAACCATCTTTCGAGCACTGAGCCCTAAAGTTTATTAAACTGAAAATATCTCTTCAGTTAAAATTACTGTAGGAGACATAAGATAAATTCCTTGTAGAAATAAAAATACATGACATTTCAAACTGGTCTCTTAGCAACAACTTCTAAAAATATTCAATCCGTGAAATGCGATGCATTGACCCCGACACACCACTTCCCAATTGAATCGCAAATCAGGTCGCGAAAGGTAAACGCACCTACATTTGAAATTACAATACGCGAACCAAATTTGCTAAACACGTGTCTTACGATCGTGTAGCAGGAACCAAACTTATTTACTTGAAAGCCGATGCTTAGATTTACACCGTTAAGATATAGATATACAAGAAGTGATTTTGTATTGCGAAAAGTGGTCATATGTATTACTTTTCCAACAATAAAAATATAACAACAAATCATTGATCTATCGTGTCACATAAGCAGGGGGACAAAACTTTTTTTATCAATTCTAGACTACCGTCTTCAATGTGTTTAAGTAAATTAAAAAAAAAATTAAGTCGCAAACAATTCTTTCATCTGAATGCAATTGTGTGTCAACTCACAAAATGTGTATTCGGCTGCAAATCACATTTTGTGTTAACCCTAAATCACTTTTCATGTTCGCGTACCGTAAAAACTTTAACAATTTTTAATAGCATTACCACCCATTACCGTCTCAGTCGGTTTAGCGGTTAAACACTGTAACCAGATTATAAAAAAAACATTTACCTCGAATCAATTTTGAACTCTGAGTTGTAGAAGTTACGGCTGAAATTGTTTTAACGTAAAACGTAAAGCGCTTATTTCGCGCAAGTAAAGTCGTCGCGGTATTATGCCAGGATTACATATTGTAAAGATGTAAATCTTATACCGTAGTCACAGCTGTTATTCTTGTATATAATCCATTATTTTCTATTGATAAGGAGTAACAACCTATCATTCAGAGAGAGCCCAGTCGCTTAGGTTATGCAATTATTGCGAATAAAAAGGTTACTAGCCAATTCGATTTATGAATATTTTTATGGAATCTACAAGGCTCGTGAATTAGTATAATACCTAAAAAATAGCTTCAACTCAGACGCAACGGATAGTACCTAAATGGATTTAGAAAATACCAAAAGAAAAGATATCAGCATTTTTATCGAATCTCAACGGTATAGGAACTCTCTTCGTCTAGATCGTGTATTTCATATTACTAATGTATGATACAGATAATGTAGGTCTCCTAGGATCTGCCTAGGATCTAAGTCAATGAGCAGGGAGCGCTTTGACCGCTCAGTTAGAACTGCGTGTTCCGAGGTCGTTGGAGCGTGACGAATAGTTTTTTTCTTCAATAGGACGCTTTACAGTCACCCACATATTCATAATGCTCTAGTGTAGGTGCATTAGTACCTACTTATTGACAAGTCAATGGTTTGAAATTCAGACTTCATGTGATATTATGTAAGTAAATAATATTGTGCTTTGATATTTATGGAAACCCATACAACTGTTGAAGTCTTTAAGTTCACTTATTCGGTTCTTGTAATAAAACCAAAGTGTTCGTTTCGTTGTCACCACCTATTACTGTCCTTTGTCATCGAATATTTTTTTTACTTTTGATATTATTAGAACTAGTTATTATAAAAAAATGTTTTTCATAAAGTCCTGGTGTTATTTCATTCGTAAATATTCTGCAATTATTACGCCTTCCTTCAATAATAGATTACATAAGGTTGCTACTACGTAGTCGATTGTTGTTTTCCGTATCCTGTATGAACTTTATACGACTGTGATTGACTCATACACCAATATTCTGGGTAATAAAAAATGTAAATACTTTCTCTTACTCACCCTTAATTGGATCAAAAATTCACAACGTTACTCGGTAGCTTACAACCATTATCGAATTCTGAAAAGGCTTTAGCTCATCGTTAGGGTAAACAAAAATCAACTTTGACTAAATGCCAATAGGTTCATATTTCCTTGAGTGCTGATTGAGTTTAAGCTTTGTTATTGGAGTCAATCGAGGAGGAAAATCCAGCGCGAAGGCTTCGATGAATGAGCCCCCCCACCAGAAGAGCAACCTGTTTTATTCGGAATGCAATGTGCAGCGCGACCCACTGCCCGAATGATTCACGCCTTTCAGGGCAAAATTCTGAGATGAATCAGTATTGTTTTCTACTAGATAATTATTGCTATAGAAATTGTTTCTTGCTGCAATTATAAAAGCGAGACACCCAGTTTGTGGTCTAAATTCGACCATAACTACATAATTATGTAAAACAATAAACTGTAAGCTGGTTCAATATCCGTGACTGACGGATGCCAATATCAACCTAAACAAACTCTCTTACGTGTGTCAGTGTTAGTCTCAATATTTGTATTACACGTTGCAATCAATGCGAAGCTATTTTTGATTTCGAGATGATACATCTCCCACCAGATGTAAACATCATAAAAGCTCTCCGAAATCAAAATTTATACAGCCATTAAATAATTTAGTACCTAATCATTATCCTCACGTGTAGGTACACCGAAACAGGCGCCATGTCATTTATGATACATTCCAACTAATTAAAATCCGGTTACCTTAAAATGTTGGCTTCATAAACCCGCGAAATGTTCGTTTGCCGCCGAGAACTAGTGAACATTGCATCCCAAACAATAATTTCAGCAAAGCATTTAAATTTGGAACGTTGAACAAAACCCATCAAGTGTGCCCTCTTCATCCACTATTGCCCTTAATCGGTCGATTTAGTTTATACTTAGCGGCCGCCATATGTAAATGCAGCGGGTCCTTCCGAGAAGCGCCATCTTGCTCCCTAATTATTTTTAATTGCCGCGAGCACAGACACGACGCGTACGGCCTTCGGAAAATAAAGTTTTTAAAATTTTTTTCGCGTCTAGTCTCTGGATCACTGATTACTCTGCGCGTGAGTCATGCCCGCGGCAGACAGCCCGCGGTAGGGGACACTGTTCAGCTTTTATATTATTCGATATCTCTGTTATTCCTATTACCTAGCACTAACTATTTAGTAAACGTTAATCCAAAACCAAAACCTCGACTCCAAAAAAATATTTTGAAAGTTGCATATTTTGTAATAATTTATTTGCATTTATGTAACTCTGACAACATTCTAGATGATCATTTAATTATAGTCATACTAACCTACCTTTTATTGAAACAGTCTTATATTCATTGATTTCTTTGTTGTTAATGTTATGACAAAACTGAAAGCTTTTCAAAATTTTTAATTGACCTTTAGCGGGTCAGTCATCAAGCTTAAGTCCCGTTAATTAAGTTATGATATGACGTAATAACACAGCTAATAAGTTAAATGTGTACAGATTTCTGAGTACAAATGTATATGTGCGTGTGTTGGAACACAAACATAGGTATGAGAAGAAATTTGTAACATTTTAGTTACTGTCCGTCGGTTCGTGTGTTGTTTAATAATTTAGTTTTTGTACCTGGCGTTTATTCGTAGAATAGCAGGCGATCGTAAATCAGTAATGGCGCCCTATTATTTGGGTTTGTTCGCATAAATTTCGGAATAGAGGGCGGTAATTGCAAGTCGGCGGTGCTTGCGCCGCGGGAGGCGCCATTACAAGCCAGATTACTGCGTAATAATGTGGTGTTGCCTTTATTTTCAGTTCATCGAGTTAGTCGGATTATTGGTTTATTAGTCGACTCCGGGAAATATACGACCGCTTTGTAGGTTTGAAGGAAACACCGCAGGGTAATTTACAAGATGTTGTTTGCAGCAGTTTCTGTCTAAGCTTTCCGGAGTGCTTTTACAAAACATTTTTCTCTCTTCTTCTAGGTCGACGACTGTTAATTATCAACCCTTAAAATACAATTATTTCAATGTATGTATGCCTATATGCTCTTATCTAACGTAAATATCATTTGACTTTCATTATTCATAGGAAATATTATTTACTATACCCACAGACTTCAATATATGCTGTTAGTACGTTGCCCTCTACCGAAAGTCAAAGTCGTAGTGGGCCGACCTCGCTGTCTTTGCAAATTATATTAATACATCTGTTATTATCTCCTCGGTTCGATTACCAAACGTCAGTCAAGATTACGAAATCCGCTCACATCGCGACGCGGCGCATTAGACCCTCGTTCCTTTATGCGCTTGCGCATAGCTTCAGGCTTTTTTGGCAACCCGTTAGGTTGATGTGGGTACCTTATGTTGGTAAAGTCAATTAGATTTGGTTGCGCCCTTTTATTGCCGTGAAATAATAGGTTTGATAAGCTTACGGCCTTCGATTGTATTTGTTTATTTCCATACTTGAGTTTACGTTACGTTATTTTTCGTATTGTATGTAACGAATAATGTTTAGTAAATGGGTACTGCCGCGTGCTGACACCCGGAAACTCAAAAAAAAACAATTTTTTTCGATGGCTATAAATTATCTAGATGGACCGACCAACCGCTTATTATACCTAGGTACCCTAAATTCTATAATCAATAAATAATTTTTCAACAAGAATGCTGAAAACTATGATAGTTTTTAAGGCCCATGGGTTGCTCTAAGGCACATTCTAAGGATACATGGCCTAGACTTCCTCAGTTATGAGGAACTGTTTTCATTAATGGGCATGTAAAGTTTACACTCATACAAGGAAGGCCTTCGAATGGCATAGGGATTTCGAAACAGAATCCTAGGTAGCCAATAACTCCACCATCCATATTGACGATGTGTTTTGTACTGAATTAATACAATTGCATTGAACAAGGAAAGTTTATTAGGAATTTATAGCCTTCTTTTAATTTTGGCCTTCTCTTTACGTTTAGAAGACTTGGCCGGTATTAGCTCATGGTTTATAGACTGTTCATTTATTCTTTGTAACAATAAAAATAATTGAATGATTGAAACATACTATATGCTGTTAAATTTGACAAACTACACAAGTTATATAGGTACCTATGCCACAATAATATAACCACCAATTCGACAAAACTGGGTTTAAAATTTTCGTCTATTCACCATAAGGTGATTTTTCCCCTAATTTCACGTGAATTTTCCAGATGTGAGTGTCATTAATCAATTATCAAATCATTTAGAAACATACTGAAAGTGAACCATACGATGGTAAATGGTCATTGTAAACCATGCACATTTATCACGAATTTGAAAAGAACCTACTCCACTCAAGGTTTTTCTACAGTTTTTAGGTGAAGTAAAAAACCTAACCTAACCTAACCGTTTACCTTCACAGTTGTATGAGCCCATACGGCCTGTTATTATGTTAACGGAACGGAGAACCGCTTCAAACTTTTGCTTTTCTTGTACTAAATATTAACGTTATGACCAAAAATTACACTCATTTTAGCCAATTCCTGCACCTACACTACCAGACCTTATACGTGTATCCATGAAGTTATTTCTTTGTGACTTACTAGACTAGATATGACCCTCAGTTTTGCCAATAAAAAAGTTTACAATTGATTATATTACATGTATAGGTAGTTTTCGCATGTAGATAAATATAATCGAATCCACTATCTGAGATTATTGCTAATTGGAAATCACCATAAGGCAAATGGAGGAAACGAAAGAAAAAATAAAACGCTGCTGGCGCAAGACTAATGCGAGTACAGAGTATAAATAAATTTTATACCAAAAAAACCTATTTCTAACCTGCCTGTCCACACCCAACTACCTCACACTCACAGGTAGAAACTTTATGAACATTGAACATACGAAGGCAATTAACTTTCGGTACCTGAGGATACGCGTGTGTGATTTATGCTTACACAGAATGAGCGTGTGTGAGGTTGCGCCCGCACTTAGGCGCTAGCCCAAGATAAATTTTGAAAATTGTTTCGCCAACGCATCAATACATTGCTACCTTCCTTAGAGGTCGTAATACTAAAAGAATGTTTAAAAGCAGCAATGGATGAAACTTAATAGTTTTACATTTTCCAGACCCGAGTCCGATATGGAGTAGATCCACTTGCGCAAACACAGGGGAGTTATAACATTTTATGTACGGTAAGGTCCAAGAAATAAATCGTGTTGGTTTAATGGAGTTTGAGAATTTATGTTTGGTTTAATATCTAATACATTTTTTACGCGTCGGCCGCTGGTATTCGCTAATTCTTTGAGCTTTGAAGCTCTTAAGGACGCGTTGTTGTGTGTAAAAATTTGGGATAAGGATTTTCGCACGTCAGTGAAATAAAAAGTAAGTGTTGGGTATTTATTATGTTTGATTTTCTATGGATGGAATTTAAATGAAAAATATTGCTGGGAATTATTGCAACGATTTAAAAAAAGTTGTTGATCGATAAGCTGTTTCAAGCGATTTCATTAAGTACCAACGTATCAACGTGCTTTTGATAGAGATCATTGTTTTAATAACAGTACCACCAAGAAATTTTTTTGTGAGAATTCATAAATATTATGGGGTACCTAGATCTTTTCTTTTATTTTTCGCTAGTTAGTTGTTAAAAAAAATTAAGTAAAGAAAAAATATTTTCATTACAATATACTTAAGAAAGTTCATTTAGCAGTAGTTAATCAATTAAATACTCTTTAATTAATTCTAATTATCTCTACAATAAATCAGTTGAAACGGTTGAATTAAATATATCTGCGTGCTCAATTCCGTCAGAACTAATACTGAGTTTATCATAACGTTGATTTAATCCAAACCCGGTAGTCATCCGCATACCGAGAGAAAGCACTTACCCAAATTAAACAGACAAAAGTACAAAAGTCCTTGACAATAGCAGAATGGGATAAAAAAACCGCGTCCAAATGGGAGAAAAAAAAACAAAGCGGACCGAATGTCATCGGCTACTGTCGGCTGACCGCCCGCTGCATTGTGCACAGACAGACACCATCTTGACCGTCATTACCTCATTGTTTTGTTTTATCTGATAAGACGGTTCTTTAGATAACACTAGGCCCTTTCGTTTCGTTCCTTTTCCGCTAAAATTTAGGGTTCTTTTTAAATAAAAAACGGTTGCTTTAGATTGCACGACTGAAGTAATAGGTACTTCCTATTTCTATATTTTTTTGTGCTTTCAAATTCAGAGTTAAGGTCACTTTTTGCCATAATTTTAACCTCAACCTTAAGCAAAGTAACTAATATCTATCTTAAGATATCTAACTTATGTTATTTCTGAAATTCAAGGCTTATAGATACGAAAAAATATTTATAAGTAATCCTTTAATCTATGGATTAACTGTATACTAAAGTAACTTAAATGCAAAAGTTTTGTAGGTTGACAACAAATGAATTCCAATTAAAACCGAAGCGAAGCGGTCACGAATATACATATAATTATTTTACAAACATTTTATGATTTAAACAAATTTTATCGGCCATTTACAAAGTTGGACTACATGATATAGTTAGATAGAGACAAAGTAAGTTGTTTTTATCGTCGGGGACCGGGGTGAGTAACGCCGAGGTGAGTACCTGGACCCTCAGTAATTTTAATTGACAAAAAAACTCGACCCGACCGATTTTACACGGAATTTATTTTATTACTCGTATTAGTTACCGGCGTGTGGGTGGGTTGTCTTGCCGCGTAGAGCCGCGTTTACACTGACGGTCACATAGCCCAGATAATGCGACTAAGGTTACAAGTTAAAACGCTCCTGTCTTTGTTACTTGAAAAGTCAATGCTTTGTTAAGGAATTGCTGTAAAGCAAGTGGATGTTAAAAACGTTGACATCTGTATGCTTGCGGCGCTCCGTATAATGTGTATCTAACGTTAAATCCAGAATATGTAATTAAATTAAAGACGGTTGTCAGCCACTTTTAAGAGAGGCATTGATGCTTTCTTTCTACCTTTTATAAGAAGTATGGTGGACGTCATTGATAAGATCAGCGAAGATACTAATATTTCAGCACACCTTAAAAGTTATGTCTCAGTATAATCAATAAAGGCTGAAAAAACTACTGTTAAAAAAATTACAGTAAAAATACACTGATTTAAAATACCAAAAAAAAAACAATAGCAGGATCGTACAGGTAGACGCGTCCGAACAATACCCTTCTCGTGGCGAGGCGCAAAAACTCGGTAATGAGTGCAGTCATGCAGTAGCACACGCCGGCAGTGTAACATTCTCCATACTTTACTTACTTAAACCTCACTAACAGATTCTTTAAGATAACATGTCAATACTATTCATCATCATCACAACTCATAACTGTCCCACTGTTGGGATGGGGTGGCTCACTATTAACGATTTATCATCTAAAGATAATCGGGTCCAAAGGTTTATCGTACCCTCCGAAGCTCGGAAATCTCAAGAAAATTTTCCTCTAACATCACACATCCCTTTTTACGACAACACTAGCAATATACTAACAAAAAGTATCTACAAGTTAAAACGCAATCAGTGTTAATAAGTCAAAGAGGCAGTCGTAACTTGTTATGAGTGGATTTGATCGGTAGACGCGCCCGAACAATACCTGCGGCTGTCGTCGGTCGAGACGCAAAAACGCGGTAACTATAGACCCACTCACTACCGCCTAATGCTTGCTATTGTCTATGGTAAAAGCATTACTTCTGAACAAAAAAAATTGTAATTGAAATAGAAAGGAATATTTTTGTTTCCAATCTTCGTAGTCCATGAGATTTGTATCTGTCGGCTACGATATTTTTTACCATAGATATGTTACGTTCTTCGTAAATAATCGAAAAAAAAAAATCCGCGCTACTTGCATATATTATACGCTTTTATCGTATTTAAGATGGTTATTTGCGGTGTCGTTCTTACTTTAAGAAAAGACGACCCAATTGGGCCGTTTCCATGTTTTTACGCCTAGCTTATTACATATTTGCTTCTTTTCTATTTGATAGTATAATTTTTTTATTGCCTCTGTTCGTATTCTAACCTTTGTCCGTATTTAAATCCAGTAGTGATAATAGAAACAATAATGGCACCTAACAGTTTCTTAAAGATTTATGATTAGTAGCTAAATCTTTAGAAAATTGTTTATGCAATTTGGAAAAAATTTACAACATTGTAAAAAGATTTCTCGTATTTGACACTTGCTAATAATTACGTCTGATTTAGAGGCTTATTTGTGGCTTTAACAACTTTCTATGATAGGTCTACTTTGACATTTGTGTTTTGGATGCCAATCAAAGCCTATAAAGATCCTAACAGATATTTATGGTGGTTTTAGAGCCCAGCTGGTGGTCGATCGAGTAATATATTAATAAGTAGGTATCGATGAATGAACGGCGTTAGGGTGACTACATACCGCGCTCAAACACGCTCTACTGGACGCTGCGATTTGTTCTAACGTACAATTTATGACTGTACATTTGTGTGTCTCACTTTTAGCTTTCGTTCAAAAGCAATATTTTTATGAATTAGGTACTACTGGTTTGTAACTAAGTTTAAAAATCAATTATCTCCTTTCATTACCTCGCATTAATGGTTCCATTTACTACGCATTATTTCCCAAAAAATGTAAAGGAAGAATGTAAAGAAATGTACGTATTTCTAAAAGAATTCAGGTAATACATTTTGCAGTGCGTACGTTTTGGGTTTAATTTATTAAGTGTTAATTGTAGGTAACTGTTCAAACAAATGCGGCGACGTCATATAATAATATTAATTATAACGCTGACGACACGTTGGGCAATCAAAACGCTGTGCCGCCCCATGTGTAATCGGCCTTACCGAGGAATCCGATGTCGCTAAACGAGTAAAATCTAGGATAGGACAATAAAACACTGAACTGGTCCGACCAGCGACCATCGAGCATCGACCAGAGACCATCCACCTCGAACCAGTTCTCTTACGTAAAGTGCACTCGATATTGTACGGACAGGTATGCAAATAAGACGATCCAATGAAGATACTTTTTTTAATTAAAACCAAATTTAATAACTCAGCGGAAGCGACTCAACAGATTTATGAAATAACATAAAACGTTTCGCTTAAATAACCAATTATTGCGCTCATAGAAATGTGTAATTATGTAAATAATAAAATTAATGATGTAACTGTACTTCGTGATCTGGTACATCACGTTCTCATCACCGCGACTTAATGCCTGTTCAAACTTGTCTCTAATTAAACAATCTTGTTTCCACTTTTATATTTTCCTAGTAACATGGTCGTGATGGCAGTCGGCCGCGTCTACGACCGAATTAATTGTGAGATATTGACTTTTATTCCACTTTTAACAAGTACGCAATCACCGTAGATCACGGATCGTTTCTTGGAAAAATGCTGCATTAACTGTTTTAGCCTTGTTGTTGTTATTTAACTGTTTTATCATAACTAAAGGCATCTTTTTATACTCAAAAAAAATTACCATAACTCATTATTGTAAAAATAAACTATAAAATTCTATTAAACAATGTACTGTACATAAATGCTTTAACTATCTATCAACGAAGCCTTCCGTATGACGTGAGTGTGAAATTGTATGTCAGTCTATCAAGCGTAGTACTTGTGCGCTTTGTTTTATTTTTTAAATTAAATGTATTGTTGTTACATAATATAGGTATTAACATTATATTTAGCTTTCTGTATTTGTTCACTGTGTACACTCGAATTCTCAGACTTACTTATATTAACACACGTAGCAGTGTTACCTAGCCTACACTATTATTATGTAGCAAATAGACTCAAATAGTAGTTGACGTATAGATTTTTCATATCTTCCTATAATTAACTGATTAATCTAGCTTTTGTCCAGAGAGCAATAAGGATCAGAATTCAATATTTTGATTGTTATCATCAGAACAGTCGACAGCCCTTGTCAATTATTTCACAATTTTTTTCAGCATTACGCTCAAATACATTGTCTCTTATTATAGAAACAAGACAGAGAAGAACATTAATCGTTTGTTTAAAAATAGGTATTCATAGATGCTCCGAAAAAATAAAATAAATGAGCGACAGATAGGGAAATCCGATACGTTGACGGAACGAGGCGTGGATAAGATCAGTGATACCAATCAGGCGTGTACACCTCTAGCAAGTGATATGCAAATGTTTATGACACCGCCGAAATGAGTGCTGCGTAAATTTCCATCCGCAGACGGGCGACCGCGATGCTGCCCGCAATTGTACGTATATTATCGTCATTTTATGCTAATGCGGCCATCTTCGACCATTAGACGAGCTCCGGAGAGATAAATTATACGATGCGCGGGCGCAAATTTAGTATTATTTCTAAATTTTTTAATTCTCGTAACGGTGATGCGATGCCGTGTATCTTGTTTGTAACGTTCAAGGAAAGTATGTTACCATTCTATTTGGTATTCCAGCTCGAAATCGCTTTTCGGTTTTAACGTTGCGACGTAATTATTTCCGACGCCATTTTTATTCATAATCGATCCGTTTCGTAAAGTGTTAGTGCTATTAACATACTCGTAATGTGATTTTAATTGCAACAGCAGTTTTGCAAAGTGAAATTGGTATTTCAACATAGTCTCTTCTGTATATAAAAAAAAAACAAAATATGTTTTTTAATCTTCTAAAAAATTAAGACATCTTTAATGTAACATAATTCGTATTGTAGGAGATTTAGCGTCGATATCGTTTTCGCCTGCAAAAAAAGCTTGAAGTTTGACTTATTGTATATTAAACAATATCTTAAATAATTTTATTCTAAAAGACATTAATTGTGTTAGTTCGTGTAGAGACGCAGCTTCCTAATTTTTTAGTAAAAACATTGAATCATAAAATCAAATTACAGCGATACCGTATGATATTTTAATAATCGAATCAGTAGGTTACCGGGTACCGCGAGCGATTATAAACCTATGAGTCGTCGAGACCCAATCGCTCGCATCGAATCATAACATTTGGTACATCCAAAGTAGTGTTCAACAAAAACCTGGCACGATCTTCCAATTAAAATTATTAGGTACTGACGCGTTTTTTACGATTTGTGGCATATAATAACAAGTAAAGTTGGGGCCGATGCGAGATGTTATATGATCGGACTCGCCGGCAGTAAAACTTGAATTACAAGCAGTTTATTTTATGATTCGCCCGTTTATTTATAAGTGCTCAATAGATCTATACTCGGTACTAGATACTTTAATCGCCTGACCGACAATACAACTCTATTCTGAAACTATTTGAGATCCCGTGTATCCAATTAATACCGGACAGCTATGGACTTAATTGTTTTTAGCATTATACGTTAATAACCAAGGTTATTGCAAATTGAATTTTGAGGCTTTTCCTCGTAGAAAAACGTTTATTGACAAATAATAAATGTGAACGTAGCAAAACCGATATTTCAATAAAGAGTCGAGATAATCGAGAGATTAAGTTAGTGTTTATTATTGTTGTAAGCCTGTTACAAATTAAGCTTTAATGATAAGTCATTATCTCTGCTTACTTCTATCTTCCATTTCAGAGTTTATAATCATGTTAATATGACTTTACAATGGTCATCTTGTAAATGAATTTAAATTAAAGAAAAAATAACATTTATTGCTAAAAGAATTAAATAATTATACGAGTTAGATACATTTGTTTCTACAAAGATTTTACCGTTCTTTGCTATACACCTTTGTACTTTAAAGTTTAAACTCACCTCTCAGAGACATTGTATTTGACCTGGCTATATGCAATGTTATTGTTTTAAAACAGTAACAACCTTCAATATGACCGGTCACTGGTACTTACTTAACAAGTTTTATTGTTAAATACAAAACATTAAAATTTTAATTCGGAATCCGGGGCCAAGACAACAGGCCGCTCTGCCTCATCTGTCAAAACCGCTCAATGTTTTTAAAAAGGTTTAAGATCGGCCGAGCTGACTTGTTATTGTTATTTATATTAAGTCGGGCCGAATTGCCCGGACCCTTCGCACTTGGCGTGAAAAAAATAACAATTACGACGAGCAGGATTCGATTCTTATCGTGATTGAGTGTAGGTCGATTTTTGATCGTTTGCGACTCTAAGTAAAATGTATCACTAAGGGTATGGAATGCAACGGATTGCGCGACTCATGTGTAGGTACACGTTTTTTGTGCGTGCGCGAGCGAGACGCAAGATGGCGTAAGGGTCGTTTGCAAAGTGCACTAATGGGAATTGTATGTGAGATGTATTTCAAGCGAGTTATGCGCGCTTCATTTGAGTTCGAAATTCAAGTTTCTCTTGTCCATTTGCAGACACCATTTTGTTTAGCCGTGATTGCACATCTTTTGTCCATTATATTTTTTTCGTATTGCTGTCTACGAGTAAATTAACGGCCGAAGGAAGGGACCATCGCCTGAGGTTATTTTTTTCTTTTTGACGTAAATAGATGAGGTCTTTGTTAGATTAATGAAGTTTTCGTTAATTGTATTTAGTTTTTGGTTCATTTTGTAATGTTATCGGCATCGATTCTATTCGCATATCTTGTAAGTTGTTGGTTTTGAACAAGCAGGTACCTATCCATAACACTTCTAAGGATAAGTCATCTCAAAATAACTATGTATTAGATAAGGTTTCATATTAAACATAACAAGGTGAAAGGAGTCAGTTGTTTTTTAAGAGCGACTAATAATTTGTGTTTACCCACTTTCTTCCATTGAAGAGTACGTATGATGTCAGCCCATAAGTGCATATCTATTACAAGGGATGATTCTCTTCCTATAACTGAGATCTAGAGCATTATCATGCTCTTTCTAGATACGGAACTATTGAAGAACAGTATAGGTGCTTTAATATAGGTATTTTATTAGGTGCATTAAATGTTAGTCGGTCAATAATTATTTTAAGGCATCATGCCAGCATAACTCTCAAAATCAAACATAGTTGCTTCATGCAACTTGCTTCGACACTCGATGGATCATAACGATAATAATCTGCAAGTGGTATCTCCAATCTTCAATCGACCCTGAATTTTCGATCGCGCTTCTTTGTCTCGCATTAACGACTTTTGGTATAAGCTGATAGATAAAAAATGCAACTGATTCAGTCTAACGCGAAGCCGTGAAGTGGCACAATGGGTCACATTGGGGACTGGTCGTCCTTGGCGCCCGATATAGCCTGCCGTTGGCCGCAGCCGCGGGCCGCAGCCGCAGCCGTAGCCCACGTAGTTCCCTGTGCAAACCTGCGTAAGGAACTAATTTCCGATTTGCACCTAATTAATTTAATTTTTTAATTTGAAATTTATTTAATAAAATGTAAGTAACATTTTATCTAATTATAATAAAATTTGCAAAAGCAACATATTTCATTGCTTTTTTAATGTTTTTTTTTCTTTCGAAAGCTAAAAGGCTACGTGTCCTGCCATCGTTCTTAACAATAATTTTAGAGTAGGTACCTGTACAAGAATTATAAGTAATAACATAAGTCAGCCCAGGGCCGTCTTTACCCGGGGGTGCAAGGGGTGGATGACCCCATCTGTCAAGTGCGGGGTCAAAGGTTTGACGACCGACAAGGCAAGGTACTTCATGCTTGATGTTTGAATTCCAGAGATCGACGGATGTGCAGTGAAAGGTCACGATGAACAGGTGTTTCAGATATTTCCGAGTATCCTAAATGAAGCATAAAAAGTAATTGTAGTAAAATTTGTCTTACGTATTTATTGGATTATTTTTTAATATGTAAAGAAATGTTGCATTACATTGCAATCACTACAAAGTAAATAATTTACGCACTAATTACGGATTAATTAAATCTTAATTGCTCAATCAAAGTAATTTATTTATGTTGAAATCACTTACCTAAGTATTTGTTAAGCATAATGACAAGTTTGATATTTTATGAAATTTTTATCGAATTACACAATAATTTTTACTTAATATTGGTTTTTGTACAAATTTAGAGTTACAACATTTTGGTGCTCGGCAATGTTACCGTTAACGCAAGCTCTGTAGCAAGCTGCACTTCGCGCTATTGTTGTTCCTAATTTTAACCACAGAGTACTTATTACGCAGAGTAATTACGTGTATAACATAACCACGCAAAAAGGGCATAATTATAACACTTGGCCTAAGAGTTTCCGTGCTATTAGTGTAAGTAATTAATTCAGTTTTAGGTACTCTCATTAGATTTACGAAGAAATATTTTTCTCATTTTCAATTCCAAAATTTTTTACATCACTTTCTTTGGAGACATTTTAATTAATTTATAGCAAAATCTGTAATATTATCTATGCTGTTTTTGTTGCTGTCTAAGAACTCGTTAGAATAACGTCTTCCTTAACAAGTCTTCTACAATTCTGTCATTACTCTATATGATGTCTATATTATGACATTATTATGTCATATATTATAATAATAATGATGATAATGATAATGATAATGATTACGTTTTTTTTAATAATATGGTATCAAAGAAAATGTCAACTAATTATTTTACATCCTGATAAATCTTTTCATCAAACGCGTTCGTTGGGTGACTTACCAATAAAAAACTACTAATAAAATAAAACGAGAAAAGAAAAACTTATTTTACTTTCACAAAATATAAATCCCAATCTTTATAGTATTTTTATGTGTCGTCACATCTTAATGGTATCAAAACATATTTTATAGTATTCTCTAGCCATATTTACTCTGTGCTAAAGTTTTAGAAGGCTGTAAACATTTAATAGGCCAAGTTTTACGAGGGGCGGCGGCGGAGGGTAAAGGGTAAGGGGAACTGTTAAATCTAAGCCTGTATTTATATTTTTTTAATGATCTTATCCTCACCATTACAATTGGATCCGTAACAATCTTGGTAATTTGAGGTTGCTATGGAAATTGAGCTGAGAAGAGTGTTCCTTTAGTTATTTTATGGCCATTTTTATGTTGACTGGTATTTACCTTATGTGAGACTGACTGCCTGATAAAATCATACTTCCTATTAATTCGATGATAATAAGGGTCGCGCACGTATTAAATGTTACCAGTGTAGAACAAAGTTCAGAATTTTTTTCTTGTCTTTGAAAGATTGGTACTGTATTATTTCTATTTCCAGGTTGCAGATTATGTAAATTATGTGATTTATATCCACTGAAAGCAATAAAATGTCAGCCCGCTTCGGCTCGAAAAATGTTTAAATGCAAGTTTATTTTTTAATTTTGACATAGGAATATTTTTTCTTAGGACACTCCTTACCTCCTCAAAAACTTTAACAGCTGGGTTTTATTTTCATATCAATTGTTATTATTGCCTCCCGATACTTTATCATAAGGATACCTCCCATAGGTTTCTAAACAACTAAACTATCTAACTTCTAAGTAACACAACCTTACCCGTTTTTGTATTCGGTTGTAAAATAAAAACCACTAATAATAACTGCAGTCGTATTTAATAAGACGTCTGGATATCGTTGTAGGAAGTGCATTGTATGATTGATTGCTTTTAGCTTGAATTGGCTAGTTATGAGTTTTTGTGAAAGACAATACTAATGTCAGACGATTGTAATTATAATGGTATTTCAATAACACGTATGTGCATGTCAGGTCACGTGCAATGTAGAGTTATGTAGTTGCTTAATCACTCGTAAACTTGTGTTGTGTACCTCATCTCTTCACATTTACATCACCAGGCCTCATACCATCATACATAGCCTTGACCACTGTTCAGTAAACTGCATTAGCTAAAACGAGTAGTAAAATTTGTTCTCTAGATAGATAAGGTAACTAAGATCAGTACCTATAGTAGACTCTCTCAAAACACGCATTTTCTCTATGCATTGTCTCTATTTTTAGGCGATAAAAAAAGAAAATTTAAAAAGTTTCATAGACCACGACATAATTTTTACGCGCAACCTTCTGATTTGGAGTCGATAAATTTCATTATATCACCAAAATAATACTCTTCAATGTCCTCTACATAGTATGTGTAAAAAATGCAGTTCTCGTAATAAATGTCTGCAAGTGACCTCAGTGTCTAAGACGCCAACACTATCATAACCTAGTAATTACAGTCGACCTTTCCGGCTCATGTAGCGAACAAATTTACCGTATGTCGACCGCGGCTTTGAGCCGTTGCATCATTTTATGATTCACTTTTGGCACTTTTAGTATCTAATAAATAGATCATACTGTAGCAGCAAGAAAGAACTAATAATAGAACTAATCTTCCCAAACGATCCTGACTCCCTCAATCTTTTAGTAATGAATTAACGACTGAAGTACTGATATTTACATCGATAGCTCCTTTACAGTCCTATTTTAAGTTCTTCACAAATGTCCATGGATGGCAGGAGATAGTGCATCTGCAAGCTTGTTTTCTTTTCTCTTTAAATAAATGAAAGAAAGAAAAGTTATGACAGCATATTGAGAGTTAACATAGGTATTCTATCATCGAATAATGTTTGCTGCAACTTTGTATTACCCAAGAAGTCTCCAAGAATGTTCTTCGCTGACCGCATAATAGCTAGAAACATACAAAAGATAAAAATAAGCAATAGACACACGGGCCATCATCAAAGCGAGAGCAATTAAAAACGGCACCAGAGGAAGCGCTGAATGAGCGGTGCGGTGCGGCGTTCATTAAAAACCCTCATATCTTTCAAATGAAAAGCTTTGCCGTAACTGCAATAAATTATCTGTAAAGTAAAAAAGAAAGAAAAGCGTGGAAACAAAAAGTGTTTTTTCCGCTATGAAGGCACAGTTTTGATTGAAAGGCAGCGCCGGAAGTAAGCCTCCGCAGTAACTGGGTCGTCGGTTCCCGCCCGCCACCGTCGCCACGCCGTGCGCTTCACACCTGAAAATGAAGCTATTTTACCGATTCTGCAATTGGAATGCTTCAATTACGCAATGGGAATATTAAGCTGTTTTATAAAATTTAATATTATAAAGATAAAATAGAGCTACGTATTTATTTGGATTACGCAATGGGAATTATAATAAGCGCTGATTTAGTAACACGAACTGTAGGATTGTAGACTGAGTCCAATCATTTACTTACCTTGCAAAGATACCTACGTATCAGGATAAAGATTTTGTTGATATTTAAAATTACGCAATTGTGTTCTAAATACTTTATTACTTGACCTGTGAGTATTTATTGATATCTAAATCATCAAAATTTTATTCTGATAACTATGCAAAATTAACTCACATTTTCCCTATACGGTATACCAATGCCGTTAAATACGCCGCAATGCAAATGATCTTTGACTTAGATAGATATATATCATTCTTGGAATCGGAAATTCAATTTTATTTTGTTTATCATTGATGACAAATAGTTGGACACGATTTTTTATTGCATTTCATTAGCATAGAAATCTGTAGTAATTTGATAATTTTTGACACAACTTATATTAGGTTTCAGACTAGTTCTTTGGCCTGTCGACAAAAAACTAAAACCAGTATGAATAGTATGTATGTTCTTCTATTGTCTGATAACTTTTAAACTATTAATAACCTCTATTAACACCTTTAGTAATCGGCTATGTAACGTCACATTAAAATTAATATGGCACCGTCTAGGAGAATGTATGTATGTTATCCTTTTGGCATTACTGAAGTCCATGTAATCAAGACCTTTTACCATCGTCGTTTGTTTTTTCGTCATGTATAAAAAGCAACAAATCTGTCAACAACTGTATTACTCGCAACACTTTCTTCATTCGTATAAGTATGCCTCGTGCTCCATGGTTCCTTTTAACCTGGTTGTGTGAATGCTGAGTACTCTCTCGACGAAGCAAGCCGTCTTGTGAGGGATGTATTCGTGGAACGGTGTCATCTGTAACTCACTGTAACCCACTAACCCGGAGTATTGTCTTTAACCTAATTCCGTGGAAATATCGTACCTACTTCTAGTATTTCTACAGCTATGTATTATGTACTATAATGTCCTGCAATTAATTGGTAAGTAAATCAGTACGTGCCAGTTTTATAGGCTTCTGATCTTCGAAGGTTTTAAATTTTTCCTTAGACCATTGATAAAGGGATAAAACATTTTAGGTTACTTGTGTATTGATTACACAAAATAACTAAGAACTAATATTGTTTATACAACCTGGATATATAGACGACTACCTGGATATATAGACGACTAATAATGTGACGATTAAATTTCTTGAATGTTTGCGTACTTCGGAGGGCAAATTTCTCTTAGCCCCTCTACTGTACCAGTGATGGGTTAAAGCTACAAAAGTGGTTATAAAGGAAATGAATCCATCCACTCCATACCAAAACAGTACTCGAAATGAAACAGTTTAACTACTAATCTGATGATGCAAATTGATACTGACGAAGCAAAGGGCCGGTTTTCAGTTCTCGCCCTAGTTGAGGCTTTCTGTACCAAACAACCAGTTTCTGTACTTACAGATTTATAGCCTTGGCGGCAGTTACCAATCCCAGGCTGAACACTTTCCACAGTTATAGAAAGATTAACTCTAATGAACCGAATTATACATTCCGCTTATACTTTATTGCTTGATGTACGGTGATTATCAGTGAAAGTAGGCTATGTTGCCCTATATCGAGGTTAGTCATAAAATGTATGTACCTATTACTCGATGATTTAGAGATGGAGTATAATTTACCAAGATCTACTTTGTAGTCTACTAAAAGTGTACTTGGTGCAAATCTTTTTAATGGATACTTCTATTTAGAAAATCATAGGTACTTGCTGTTGCAGTATCAATTAATTAAAAAGATTTAGCTGACTTGCGTCTAATTTTATTTTGCTTACCATAGCTCTGTAACTTAAAAATTGGAACGAAATCGAAATACACTTATGATTTTTTTTCGCGACTCATTCGATCCAAGGACAACTTTATAGGGTTGCCTCTATTTTAATTTTGGTACGATATATAAATAGTGCAAATAACATAGTATATAATGATTATAGGTGAAAGTAGGTAGGTTTATGATTGGAAGGTTGATTGCAAAAATGTTGAACGTGTGAATCACATATATTTACATTAGGCTGAATTAATTATTTTTTATTGACTTTTAATTACATACTTAGAGTTTAATTACATCAGATATACAAATGAGGCGGGATGGATCCAACAACTTTACGTTTTCGAAGTGGTACATTGCGATTCAATATGTCTCTGGCCAGCTACATTTTCTCAAGTAGCTATAAGAAAATGCCGATCATATTAGTTTACACTTGGGGATCTCAAACTACATCGCGGTGTCCTGTTGGGCCGTATAAAGTAAAGAACCCCAACGTCTTCTATTGGCGAAAAGTAATAGCAGGTAGGTACAATTATAGGATATCATCCACTCTGTAGCAGAAATAGGGTGCCAAGACATTTAACTTGTAAGTACACCGGCTGTCAGATAAGATTGAGAGCCACTGGTTTAAATTAAACCTACAATACATATTAATAACCATATGGCAAATCTAAATGATCCATCTATAAGGATACACACTACCATAAAACATCTGTTTGTTTGTGTAACACACGTTTGCATGTGTGCGTGGACGTGTGTGTCATTATCATATCAGACGAGATTGTACACAATAATTGGGTTTTTACTCGAAGCTAATTCGGTATGATTCGTGTAAGGTCGGATTAATGTTAAATGTTACCACCTGTCCCTGCGAGCTCTGTCAGACGAGATATTCGGCGGCAGTGATGGCACTTGTATTTATCGATAGTCGATAAATATGGTTGGTATTATCGTCTATCACACAACGTCTATCGTCCAAGTTAAACAACGTGCGCGATTGAAAAGAGCTTCCGTGCTTTGAAGCTCACGTAAAGCTGATAGTCCCGAATGCTTTGGGCTGTTTAGTTTATAAATCTATTTTTTTTATGGATAGAATACAAATAATATAGGTATTACAATTTTTAACTCTATAAACTTTTATGAATAAATAACAAAACAAACTTATGTAAATCATGTTACACATATCATAGACTATTCAATTTTATCCATTTATTTCTGCAAATGACATTTGCAGTCTATTTCTATATGAGAAGTGTGTTAGTCGGTCAGGTCAGTTGCTCGTTACGTTACGAGTATTGATTGTGTTTGGATTCTGATTTCAGATACACACGGTATTGTCTGTTGTGTTTCTATTTTGTTAAGTGCATACATTTATGAGATGATGCTACACGGATTCATACTACAGATTATGTAATATTAAAAGTGTTTCTGTGGAATTATTTGAAAAGAGATAATCACTACAGTATATTATCATTTAGTTAATATAATAATAGCAGTTTCACAAAAAAAAAATAGATTAGATAGAATAAAAGAAAAAACCATAAAGAAAAATTAGTGGCGTGATAATGTACCTAACTACCATTATAATATGTTTATTCATACATAATATTATTACTTTTTTAACACTGAGTGATTCGTGAGTTGATACTGAACACATTTTTAATATCAAACTAATCGGTCAAACTCCGACTTTTAACGTGAGTAAAGCCGTAATTTGATATTAAAAATATTATTACTAACTAAATATCGATATAAATCTAATTATGGTACATCTCT